>JAPYZD010005143.1:0-10288 GCA_030522725.1 Ichneumoninae sp. B BG-2022a | reverse complement strand
GTGAAACGTGACGATGTTATATTTTTTTACGCACTGAACCTGAATCAGTCAGCCGTTTTGCATAAAAGTCTAAGACGTTGACGTTGAAAAAAGTTGAAAGTTGAAATTTTCATATCGCTTCCTCATAAAGTTGAAAATTGAAATTTTCAAATCGCTTCCTCATAAAAGCTGAAATTTGAAATTTTCAAATCGCTTCCTCATAAAAGCTGAAAATTGAAATTTTTATATCGCTTCTTCATAAAAGTTGAAAATTAAAATTCGCGACGCTTCCTCTATGAGGAAGCCAATAATACAGACAATGCTTCCTCATAGAAGAAGCTTCGCGAATTTCAATTTTCAACTTTTTTTAAATTATATTAATACACATATTTTTCTTTTTTTATTGTTTTGATAAATGTCTTTTTGGAAGAATTTTTTTGTTTAAGAAATACACAAGATGTATGTGACGGGTTTAAAAAAGCTAGGTAAAGAGGTACCATTTGTATTTATATTAAGTAAAAATCGAAAGCGCCAAAAATAATTCAGGAGCGCATAATTCCATGTGTGTTTTCGCACCGATCACAGATCCGACAAAGTGAAGCGCGACCTTGGTGTATTTTTCTCGCTGAACCTGAATCGGTCAGTCGTTTTGCATAAAAGTCAAATACGACGATGACGTTGAAAAAAAGTTGAAAATTGAATTGGCGTTTCTGCCGTAAAGTGATCTCTTTTACCGATTACCGATTGCTGGATTCCACACGAGACTTCAGCCCACAACTCATTACATTAAATGTTTATGGGTTGGCTAACTACTACTATACGTAGTTGATCAATCACAGTCGCAGGTCACTTAGGTTATTAACAATGTAATAACTTCATTTTCACAGTCCGGAATGATTACAATTTCCACAGATTTGGTTCGTTGCACTATGTTTAACGCAGTTTTATAAACAATGTCCAATTTAAGAGAAATTAGACCTTCTTTGGAAATATTGTCTGAGTTTGTTCTCGGATAAAAGAGTTCTATTCAGTTTGAAATATAAGTTGAAACTTAATTTTCGAGTTTTAGATTAATTCAAACGGGGTATCGAAGTGTGGTCCAGAGGAGTCAGTAGGGGTTGAAATCGATGGTAGTGGGATATCGGAGGCTTGTACTGATTGGCCGCAAATAGGTATGAAAGGACTTTCTGTTCAAGACTAAGCTTACGTGATCTTGCTCAGGTTGTCCGACACACGCGAAGTCGGGTGTCGCCTTGTTTAAAATATCGAATTCTATTTTCATACTCGGGATGTTTATGTTTAGTTCAGATAATGTGGTTTAGTCTAACTTTGAATTAAGAAAAGTGAATGAATGACGATGAAAGTCCTATGAGTTCTGTAAATATACATAGCTAAGAGTATAATAATAATAAAAATATTAAACTGTGCATTCGCATATTTGTATTCGCGCTAATATTGACAAACGATGAATGGGGGCGCTACGATAAGCGTAGCTAGTATGTGAAGGGGGTGACAGACAGTTGACCGAATGCGAACTGTGAATCATGGCCAACCTCATCATATCGAAAGTCTCTAGCGTAGTTTAGATCCGAAATCTTTATAACTAAATATTATAGATATCCACGGTCAAATTAAATTTCCGTATAGAAAGCTTGGATAGGTTTGCATATTCTACAAAGAAAGATTAATGGCACAATGATTTTAGTGATAAATATAAATATTAAAATATAATATAATATAAATATTAAAATATAATATAATATAAATATTAAAGTACTGTAACGACCGGGCGAATTAATAACGCGCGTACTTAGTTTGGGGGCGGATATTATTAGTACAATCGCATCTAAATATCCCGAGCATGAACTGTCACACGTCAGTTCGGTCAGACGTCTCAGTCCAGACTATCTAACATGACGATCGATCTCGTGTCGATCATCCATTCGTCCGTCTAATGTTAAACTTAACTAATACCGTGTGTCTTAACGAATAGTCAGCTACGATATTCGTTACAGTATAATATAATATAAATATTAAAATCGCAATCGATACGCATCGAACTCACAACCTACGAACGCCTACCTACTGCATACTGCAAGACAATTATAATTTTTGTTTCAAGCATCCGTCTGGAGTACGAATCGATTTTTAGCCAACACGATCGGTTAATTTATCGGTGGGTCGGATTCAAAATTCTACGATGGCTTTTTAGCACATTACTGCCCGAAACCGTTTATGTAGAACAGATAGAATATCTGCGCTCAAAGAGAATTTTCGTATAGAATCACCTGATATAGTAAAAAAAGACTGCATGATATAGTAACAAATTTTAATAAATGCGATGATTTCCATGACAAATACCGAAATAATCGAAATATCGAAATGACAGACACGCACTCCGTACGCATCATCTAGGAACTCCTCGCGACTACATTGTACATGAAAGCTCGAATCTCTCCTCGTGAAGTAAGGTCGAGCGAAAAGCGATTGCGACGGTTTGAGTCAGGAGAAGCAGCTAAATTACCGACGCTTGGAGAAGCGAGTAATGCAGATATCTGCTTGCCTCAAAAGTATGGTTATTCGTCGATAGATGCCGCTGAAGTGTTGAGACTAACGAAATTGCCACAGTGTTCAGCATCATTTTCTAACAGTACATCGCGACCATGAAGAATAGAGTTAAGGATGCCAAACGCCTGTCGAAATACTTCAGCGACGTCGGCGAATAACCATGCCTTTGAGGCACAGTTACCTGCATTGCTTGCTTCTCCAAACGTCGGTAATTTAGCTTCTTCTCCTGACTGAAACCGTCGCAATCGCTTTCCGCTCAACATTACTTCATGTGGTAAGATTCGAGTTTTCATGTACTATGCAGTCAGTAGGAGTTCCTAGATGGTGCGTACGGAACGCGGGCCCGTCGGGATTTGGATATTTCTCATGAAAATCATTGTATTATAAAACGTTTTTACTGTATTATGCAAACGCCTCCGGTAATTCTATATGGAAATTTTATTTGAGTGCGGACATTCTGTCTGTTCTACATAACTGATTTTGAGGAATGAATGTTCTAAAGGCCGTCGTAGAAATTTCGAATCAGGCCCACCGATTTATTAACCGTTGAAGCGCTGAAGCGCTGAAGCACTTCGCACTTCAGATGGCTGCTTGAAAAAAAATGTTAATTTTCTTCTAGTATGTAGTGGGTAGGCGTTCATAGGTAGTGAGTGCGATGTATGATCCATCAGGATTTTTATATTTATCGCAAAAATGGTTGTACCATTAAACATTTTTACAAGAACACGCAAATCTATAGCGATTCCATACGCAAATTTAATTTGACTGTGGAAACCTTTAATATTTAGTTATAAAGATTTCGGACCTTAACTACGCTAGACTCTTTCGATATGATGAGGTTGGCCATGATTCACAGTTCGCATTCGGTCAGCTGTCTGTCACACTGTGAAAGTGCTAGGTGACACTGCTCGGTCGGTAACGAAAACTGTAATCCAAAATCCTTGCCACCGTTGTTTTTACCGACAAAAGACAAGATCATCGACCTCCTCAGTCGAATTGGTACAACGGTTAAAAATAAAAATTAATGTTGTACCTGTTCGACACTCCGGTGCAACACCCATCGACATAACCTCGATCATACCGAAAGAACAATCTTTTTCTGACGCTTATCAGTTGAAAATTGTAAATTTTCAAAAAAATTGGTAAGGCTCTTCCTCGCCGTGCTTACCTACTTTTGCCGAGCGTTTGAAATTTTGTTTCTCTAGAATGTTACACTATCGACACCATCGTCGACTCGTTGTTGTCCATTGGTGTCATCATTGCCTTGGGAAGCGGTGCTTGAGAGCGTGCCAGGTAACACTGCTCGGTCGGTAACGAAAAACTTAACCAAAATCCTGTATCACGCTTGTTTTTACCGATATAAAAAACGATATCGTCAATCCCCGTCGAACAATTGTTCGGTACGACGTTGACGCCTTTTATCCACAAGATCATGATTACAGTGTTCCGTGGATAATTGAAGAATCCGCAGGCTTTCCGCAATTTGTGCGTCACATGATAAAAACTTTGAACAAACATACACCCAATTGAAGCCTACCTACGTATGCTACGTATATACACACACACACGCATAAGGAAAAGTATAGGATTTTCTAGAAGGTTCCAGGTCCCTCTATCTCCGGGCAAATAGTCGGTAACTTGGGCCTCCTGGATTGGTCGTTTTTCAACGGTACTCAACCACACGGATGCACAGTCGGATTCCCGATAGGCCCGTGTACGTACGTGTGGTGGAAACTGCTGTTGCGCGGTCTGGCGGTGCGCGTTGCTGCTGTCTCACTGCCACCCCGCTCACTTCCATTCGTTTCTCATCACTCGTCAGTGTATCGTGCAGTCCGTGGGCGACTCGTCACTCCGAATAAAAACCACGAAACAGCACATACAGCGTATCCGCATTATCGTCGGATTATAAAAAGAAAATTTATCGGCAAACTGTCGATCGATACGGGAGGTTATCTTGTTAAATCATCGGGTATATAATTATAAACAAAGTATCGATAGAGTGTGTGCGTGTGTGTAGGAACGTTGGATTGAACATTAGAGAGGAGCAACGATGGCTGCTATGTCCGTCATTGGAATCGACTTCGGCAACGATAGTTGCTATGTCGCCGTTGCCAGAGCCGGAGGAATCGAGACAATTGCAAACGACTACAGCCTTCGGGGAACACCGTGAGTAAACTACGCCCGAGTAACCGAAGTAGATTATTGTCGGAGGGCGGCAAATAGCGCTAACCGGCCGACAGGAGAGCGAGGAAGACCGGCCTCGTCGCACCGGTCTACTCACTCGTCCGGAAAGAGTCGGCTGCCTTGGCTCCGCCTCCAGCCGCCCGCCGTATATCGTCGCACCACGTTCCCACGAGATTTATCCATAAACTTTGTCGTCTATTGATCAATCCCTGTACTATTTTTTTGTAGCAAAAAAAAAATGGTGCTCGACCTTCCCCTCCTCTCAATTTGTGTTACTAATTTTCTTTTTATTTCATATTTAATTTAACTGATGTTGTCTTTTAAAAATTTTTATATTTTTATATTTTTATATTTTTATATTTTTATATTTTAAAAGATTAAAAAAAAAAAAATTTTTTACTTGTTTTCCAGATCATGCGTGGCATTCAGCGGAAAGAACAGGATTCTTGGTGTCGCTGCCAAGAATCAGATGGTAACCAATATGAAGAACACCGTGTACGGCTTCAAACGCCTGCTGGGAAGAAAGTACAACGACCCGCAGGTTCAGAGAGACCTCGAGTCTCTGTCTTACAAAACTTGTCAGCAGCCTGACGGAAGCATCGGTATTCGTGTAAGCATTGCGAGACGATGAATTTTTTGTTGATAAACGTTAAAAGCATGTAAAACACTATGGAGTGGGGGAGAGATAGCATCCGTGTCGCTTTCGGCAGAGTGAGAAAGACACGCTGAGTACGTGTTTTACATGCTTTTAAATCGTTTTTATAGCCGGAAATATAATATGGTAGAACACCGTTTATCAGAGGTAATGTGAAGAGAGCCTACGTCGAATAAGTGAAATCTTGGATAACACGGATAAAATATTCAATACAAACTTGTACTACTGTTAAATATTTTTTAAAAACACCACTTCACATAATCACTACTTTAATTAGTTGATTTACTTATTTTTTAAATATAATTGTCATTACATCAATTAACATTAACTTCATATAAACATAAACCATTGAATAAAAAATCGGAACTATTGTATTTGTAGCTCGCAATATAAAGCAAACTTGTGTAAGTTTAAGCGCGTATGGAACAAAGTTGCCGTTGCGGACTACTCCGCGCGTGAGCATTGCTGCTTTATCCGCTTTACCCGAGTTTTCCGTATTATCCGATCCTACACCTTGGTTAAGGTGATGTGCAACACCCTCCGCCCACCTGCCCCGCGCCCTGTTGGTAACCCAAACTGTACTGTATGCCGTTTCAAGACCGCAGACCCCCGAGGAAAAAGTAAATTGTCTCTCCTAGTGTTTCCTGATTCCCCAGGGAAAGACAATTTTCTTTTTCCTCCGCGGACTGTGGTCTCAAAACGGCATTTAGTACAGTTATTGTTACAGACGGCAGTATTTCACATCTCCTTAACGCGGAGGGCTCGGATGAGTTGAGGGCTTTGGATAAAGCTGAAGCTCGGTTCATCGAAGGTGGGATAAGCGAAGTTCTACTGTATGTGATTAAATATTTATATATATATTTTTTTTTGCCAGGTACAATATCTCGGAGAGGAGCATGTATTCTCGCCGGAGCAGATAACAGCTATGCTCTTTACAAAATTGAAGGACATCTCGGAAACGGCCTTGCAGACCGTCGTGAACGATTGCGTGATCTCCGTACCCTCTTACTTCACTCAGAGCGAGCGTCAATCTTTGCTCGATGCCGCGAGGATCGCGGGCTTGAATGTTCTCCGACTCTTCAACGAGACCACCGCGACCGCTCTGTGCTACGGAATCTACAAGCAAGATTTGCCGGCGGTCGAGGCGCCGCCGCGAAACGTCGTTTTCGTCGACGCCGGTTACGCCAGTTTGCAAGTCAGCGTGTGCGCTTTCCACAAAGGAAAGCTAAAGGTTCGTGGAACACGCGATTTCTCCGATAATCGTCTATAGTGGACTGTAAAAAAAATTCGTATGAAATTTAGTGTACCGGGCTGGAAGCGTTTACGCAAGAACTGGCATATTAAATTTCATGTACGATTATGGTGAAAAATTAATGGTTGGTGTATTAAAAACATTGGGAGTATACTTCATTTTTAATAATTGACTTAATTTCAATGAAAAAATATATTGATTTTTCACCACAATTGTACATTAAATTCAATGTACCAGTTTTTGCATAAAAACTTCTAATCTGCTTCATTAAATTTAACTTGTACGAAATTGTTTTATATAAAGAAAATTTTCGTGCTCCAAATCCAAGGACCAAGGTCATGGATTTTTGCGAGATGAAAACGAACATCGATATTTTTCCGTCGACGGTCCGGGAAACAACTGATTATCAGCGAGCGGGAGATTGACGCCTGTGTATACATACATTTAAATACATAAGATATTACCTCGCAAACAGATGTTAGCGGGCGCCGCGGACAGCAACCTAGGCGGTCGGGACATCGACACGATCCTCGCCGATCATTTCTGCAAAGACTTCCAGGCTCGTTACAAGATCGACGCTCACACGAATCCGCGCGCCTATCTCCGATTACTCGCCGAAGTTGAGAAACTCAAGAAGCAGATGTCGGCAAACTCAACCAATCTACCGTTGAACATCGAATGCTTCATGGAGGAGAAGGACGTTCACGGTGACATGAAGCGCGTTGATATGGAGGCGATGTGCTCTCATCTCTTCAAACGCGTCGAAGCGACTCTCAGACGTTGTCTCGCGGATTCCAGTGAGTTTCTCATCCAATCGAAATCCTCCCGTCATTGCGACAACACGCGATTCGATATATTAATTATTTTCTCCAATACTCGTTCGTCGCACAGAATTGAAAACCGAGGAAATCCATTCGGTCGAACTCGCCGGAGGCTCGAGTCGCGTACCGGCGATAAAGAAACTGGTCGAAGAGGTGTTCGGCAAGCCTCTGTCCACGACCTTGAATCAGGACGAATCCGTCGCCCGTGGTTGCGCCCTTCAGTGCGCCATGCTCAGTCCAGCCGTTCGCGTTCGGGACTTCTCCGTCACCGACATACAGCCCTATCCCGTCAAGATCTCTTGGGACATAAGTCCGTCTGACAAAGGGTGCGATTATCATGAAAAATCATCAACCCCATTCACCTCCATAAAACCTCCGTTCACGTTACGATTTTTTTATTTCAGGGAAGTCGTAATTTTCGAATACAATCATGCGGTTCCGTTCTCCAAGAATCTAACGCTCTACGCGTCGAATCCATTCAGTTTGACAGCGAGTTACGTAACGCCACCGGCTACGTATCCGAACACTCACATCGGTAAGAAATCTTACGATCCCTGCGATCTTACGATGTTTCATCGACTGATCGATTGTTTCCAACTTTTATTGATTCAGGCGTTTTCCAAATCAACAACGTAAAACCGACACCCGAGGGAGAACCCTCGAAGGTCAAGATCAAGGTACGCCTCAATCTCAATGGAATTCTGACGATCGCGTCGGCCTCTCTTGTCGAGAAACGCGAGCTGACCCAGCAGGAGAGGGAGGAGGAAGAGAAGCAGCAGCAGGCCAACAGTATGGACGCGGAGAGCCAGCAGGAGAAGAAGGACAAGGCTGACCAGGAGGCACAGGCGAACGAACCACCGGCGCCCGAGGTAGTCCCTCAAACACCTCCACCCTTTGCTCCTCGCTCGCTCCCCGTCACACACGACACCTCCGTATCCTCCGCCGGTCCATCTCTCTCTTCCGATTTGCCTTTCAAAAACTGATCGCGATATACTCGTCAAACGGAGAGCGATGCGTTGCGACCTCAACGAACTCCAGGGTTGTGGCTTCGGTTGAATCATTTCAAATTTATTCTGCCTATACCTAACACTTGTTTGTCAGTTATTACGACTAAAATTACACTCGGTTCGATCGGCAATCTTTCTACGTTAAAGTATTGGAAAGAAAATAAGGTAGAGGAGTAATACATTTTCATCTCCAGCCGCATGACCATGTGAGTTTGTTGTGGTTTAGGTGATGGCGAAGAGCCCTCCGTGCGCCTTCAACGAACTTCAGGGTCGTGGCTTCGCTTCAATGTTTTCAATTTTATTCTACCTATACACTAGGACCTCGATTTCTACGCCCTCGGTTTCCTTAACAATCGCCACCACGGAGCGAATATCGATCGACGCGGTAAGCTATTTGCCATGCTCGACAGTTAGTATGAGCGGGGCATGCGCAGCCTCAATTGTCTTGAGTGTGAGAGGGAGCCGCTCCCGCCGGTGTGAATGAAGTCGAGGTCCTAGTATACCTAACACTTGTCTCTCTGTAACTCTTACTAAAATTACTCTCATTTCAAGCGGCAAACTCTCTACGTTAAAGTATAGATTTTTTTTTTTATGAAGATAAAAAAAACGCTAGAAGAACAATATATTATTATCCCTAGCCGCATGGCCATGCGAGTTTGTTGTGGTTTAGGTGATTGCGGAGAGCCCTGCGTCGCGCCTTCAACGAATTCCAGGGTCGTGCCGTTGCTTAAATATTTTCATATTATACTTAACTGACACTTGACTTTTGGGTATTCGGACTAAAATTACTCTCAATACAATCGGCAAACTTTCGACGTTAATCCTTCACGTACAGAAGTCTCCCGCCGAGCTATGACCACACTGACCGAGGATTCCGCGATCTGAGACATGAATATAAATTACAAATAACAATAGCGAACAATATATTGACGATAAAAATATTATTTTACGCAATTATAATATCATGAACATTAGTCTTTAAAGAGTATTTTTCCGGATTTCGACATCGTCAATATTTCTTTGAGATATACCAACTCTTATACCGCGTAATGTAAGTACACGCAGAGCGAGAATCCCATACGTGAAGGGTTAAAGTAGAGGAAAGAAACAAAAAATAAGATAAAAAAAACACTAAAAGAGCAATGTACTTTTCCTAACGCCATGCACTACCGCGGAAAAGTGCCTTTCTGCGTACACTCCTGAAAAACGAAAAGTGTGATTTTCGTGAATTTGTTAGGAAAAATTATGCGAATGGTATGGGCGTAGAAAAGGGAGTCCTGACTCGTGTAAATGCCGCACTCGTCTTCGGCTCGTTCGGCATTTTCGCACATCAAGAACTCCCTTTCTAGGTGATGGCGGCGAGCCCTGCGTTGCACTTTCGACGAATTCTATACAGGCTCGTGGCTTCGCTTTAATATTTTCAATCGTACTCCGCCTATACCTACACTCGTCTCTCGGTTATTCTGACTAAATTACTTTCAATTTAAGCGGTAAACTTTCAACGATAAATTAAAGGAAAGAATAGTTATGTGTATGGGAAGGGTATAGAAAGAGAGTTCTTGACAAGTGTAAAAATGCAGCATTCACACGAGTCAGATCTCTCTTTTCTACGCCCATACCATTCACATAATCTTTCCTAACAAATTCACGAAAACCACGCTTTTCGTTTTTAAGAAGTGTGCGCAGAATAGTATATTGTGCAACAAGGGTCGAAAGTTGGCGCTTGCGACGAGTGTGAAGTTTGCGGCCCGAGCGAAGCGAGGGCTGTAATCACACGAGTCGCAATCGCCAATTCGACCCTCGTTCCACATCATACTTTTTG
>JAPYZD010005142.1:0-10289 GCA_030522725.1 Ichneumoninae sp. B BG-2022a | reverse complement strand
GGTCTCGACTCAGTCTATGCCCGATACTCAAACGACTGTGGGCTAAGTACTATTTATGTTATGCCGTAAGTACTGGCCGCCAGAGCTGGGCCCGTATGAGTTATGAGTATGGTATGAGTACCGTTACAGTATAACCCTAGTACTCTTTCACATGTCGGCCTGGTACTGGCGAATTTTTTTTACAATAGTAAAATGAGTCTTAGCCCAGTCTGCGCCCGATACTTAATTTTTGTTATGCCGCAAGTACTGGCCGCCAGAGCTATGCCCGTGTGAAGCCATTGGTTAGTCAGTGCGGTAACGGTACTACTCAACAACGCTTGTTTTAATACTGGACCGTGTTGATAACTCTGGCAGTATACCCTGATTCGCAGATGGGTCAGTGTGGTAACGGTTCTACTCAACAACGGTTGTTAGCCAACGTTGTTTTAGTACTGGACCGTGTTGCTAACTGGGCAGTATACCCTAATCCGCACATGGGTAATTAAGTTTTTCCGGAAATGCAAAACATCCGAAACATCGTCGTTAATGCGTATGTCTTTGTGCACACGGAAATAATATAATATATTTCACAGATGAAAGTCTTTGAAGACTTTGATCCAAAAGAGTAAGCTGAGATAAGCGACAAGAGCGCGATCACGATAAAAGTGCTTTTCTTACTTTACGGGTGTTGCGTCACAGGAATAAACTAATAAAACTAGGCCATGCACCGTATACATAATTACAAAAAATCGAGGTGCCGTACCCGATAGAATATAACGCTACCGCGTTATATTGTATCTTTAACGAGACGCAGCTGGGTACGGCACGTCGATTTTTGTAATTATATATACGGTGCATGGCTTAGTTTTATGATTTTCGTTATAAACTGGGCGTCAATTTATAACGAAAATAATTCAGACAACCCGACGAAAATGCGGGACGTATTAGGCCGGGATTCAAATCCGGGACCTTCAAGATTGCCGATCGACTGTTCTAACCACTGAGCTACGCCAGGCCCCTATCCGCACGAACTCCGAATGATCCTTATTAATTTTATATTTTTCGCTTTATTACAAATGTTGACGCTATTTAAAGTCAATGATTGGTCTTGGACAGTGAAATATCAAAGTAATTTAAAAAATTTTAAACATACCGAGTCCGACCCATTATTTACGCTTCAACGGTTTCACGGTAACGTCATCAAGACACAATTGGAAAAAGTACTCCGCCTCCAGTTTCGATAAAAATAAAAATAAATAATGGACTGGTGCCAAACAGTCCGATCATAAGATCACGGACATGATCGATCTACGTAGTGGAAGTCAGAAAAACGTCAAGAACGTCTCAAGCTCTTCTCCTAGGAATAGGTCGTCGGGAGAAATCTCCGAGATTCTGACAAGGCTCGTGTCTCTGACGGCGACGGTTCAAGAGCTTCGGGATGAAAGTGTGAAAGCCAAAGATGTCTGGATGCGCATCAACAGCATAGAGGATCAGGTACACACGGTGGAAGTACGATGTGAATCTAATAAAAGTGCTCTGCAGGACAGAATTCGTTGGCTTGAGAGGTGTGACGAACTCCGTGAAAAGGCTCTGCGGAAGAACAATATAATAATCCATGGCCTGCAGCTGGCACCGGAAAACTGCCTCCTGAGATAAGCGACTGATGAAGAAGCTGAGGAATTTCTCAATAAACAACTCAACCTCGAGCTTGCAATCCAGGAAGTTTAACCCATCGGCCGAGTGGATAAAACAGGAAAGTCAAAAGGGGTTCTGGTGAAATTACCTTCGACGGAGGATAAGAAGAATTTGATGATCAACAGACAGCAGCTCAACAACAAAGATTATTACATCACGCATGGCCGTACCCAGCGTGAACGTGAGACTCGGCGAAAGCTTGCTTCGATAGCTCATGACGAAGAGAAGAAAGGAGCTACTGTGCGGATAGGTTATCGCAAGCTACGCATCAATAACATTTGGTACGACTGGGACGATGACAAGGGACTGATCGAGGCAGATCTTCAGCAGACCTCAGCTTACGAGGGTGCTGGTCGAGGAGTTACCAACGAGAGACGTCAGGCACGTCGATCTTAGTAGCAGCTTCCCACGCAGGACGTTGTGTGATAGTGGACGCCCAGCTGATATCTACGAGTTCAACAGTTCCAGGTGTAGCCAGGCCTCAGAAGTGCGGGTATCAAACCCTCTAGGAAATGCTAGTATTTGTTCTTCGCCTTGTATTGTGGCAGCTGGTGCTACTCCACCGCTTTCGTATAGTTTATCCCAGTCTTTAGTAGAACCCTGCCTTTCTTTTATTGACGAGAAAAATAATAGTTGTGTAAACGGATCACAGTCCGGCAATACTAACAGTAATTCTTCTTCGCAGGGGCTTGATCTCTCCGATAATAGTAGCGTTGTGTTTTGGAATGTACATGGGTTGTGAAACCTTTTTCAGTTAACAGCGGGAGAGTTCGCAGAGGGTTTTAGCAACTGTGTAGTTCTAGGAGTCTGTGAGACATGGAAGCTCGAAAAAAACATAGCACTTTCAGGTCCTTTAAAAAAGTTTGACTATGTGTCCAGTCCTGCAACAAAGGACTTCGCGGCGGGTAGAGCTATCGGTGGGCTGTGTGTTCTTTTCAATAGACATCACGTAAAAAACTTTGAGGTCCTCGATCAAAGCGATAGCTGGATAGCTGCAAAATGTGAGATAGGTTCTTGTGAAATTATTATTATTACGGTATATCTTCGCGTACATTTTTTTAATGAAAGAGTCAAAGCACTCTCGAATTGTATTCTAGACATCATAGAGCGATTCGACTGTCCTATGATCATTGGAGGGGATTTTAACGCCCGGATTGGTCTTGGTAACCAGCTGGATAAGAATCTTACAGAAGACACGTGGGTAAATTATAGCAGAAATTCGCGGGATGCGACTCTAAATGGGAATGGCGTTGCCATTTTGGAAAGTTTTGAAGACATGGGTCTCTTTGTTTTGAATGGAAGGTCGTACTCAGATTTTCAAGGCAACTATACTTTTTTGGGAAAGAGCAACACCACTATCGATACGAGTTGGATTAACAGAACCTGCATTGACCGTGTTAAGGATTTCTCGGTCTTGAATATTGGAGCGTCAGACCATTTGCCTATAAAGCTATGGCTAGACATGGATATGGAATATACCGCTGAGATTTTGAGGGATACTGACCCCCACCACACGCCTTTAAATTAATTCTAGGCAAGCGAGAAGAACTTCATGCGTATCTAGAGGCCAGACTCCCCCCTGCATCGGACGAGTGTAGTGACTTGAGTATTGCACTGACCGAGACGATCTGGACGATCTGGACGCGCCTCTACGGAATTGGACATGGTGGCGAAAAATCGTCGTTTCAATAACAAAGACAAGCCCTAGTTCACAAGTGAATGTCGCGCTATGAAGAAAGAGATCAGGAAAATGTACAAAATATGGATCAAGCGTAAAATGGACGCCTACGGAGTACAATTTAAGACTCTCCGGAAAAAATACGTAAATCTGATAAAAGCTAACAAGAAGAACTATTTTCTAGAAATTCAGGAGGTCGTAGCGGATACAAAAAACGCACGTGATTTCAGAGGAGCCATAAAAAGGTACAGACGGAAAAATTATAGGACGTGTCCGATTGCTTGTGAGGTCTGGGAGCACTTTTATAGAGAATTACTTCCGTTACGTGAGGCCGAGATACCACTACAAATTATCGATAAGCATCCGTCTTTAGACAGGGCAATAACTTTTGAGGAATTAGTGAAGGTTATCGCAGGCTCCAAGTCGACTAAAGCACCGGGACCTGAAAACCCGGGGCATTCCGTATGGGTTTTATAAAGCACTTCCGAAAAAGTGGCTCCGGCTCGTCTTGCGATTGTTCAATAATGTCTTAACTTCTGGAGATATCCCGGACGGCTTGGGTCTCTCAGATCTAGTATTGTTTTACAAGAAAGGAGAAGCAACGGATCCCCTTAATTGTCGTGGCATTGCTCTTCCTAACACACAAGCCAAATTGTTTACCACGCTCATTGCTAAAAGGCTGAGCAGCTAGGCCGATCAAACGAACACACTCCCGGAAGCTCAAGCCGGTTTCAGGGCGCGCGATGCTTGTGAAGATAATATATTTTCCCTACGTTCTAAAGTCGCGTTGGCATTGAATAAACCAAAAGGAAAATTGTTCATTGCGTTCATTGACTTTCGTCGAGCTTTTGATTCGGTCTCGCACACGATCCTTTGGAGAAAGCTTTTAAGCCTGGGAGTGAGCCACCAAATTGTTAAAGTTTTGCAAAATTTCTACCGGAAAGCACGTTCTCGAGTACGGTTAAACAATGCCAACAAAACGCGAGAAATCGATTCGTCACAAGGCGTACTTCAGGGCGATCCCGCCAGTCCAGTTTTATTCTCTCTCCTTCTCACGGATATTGTTAGTTTCTTCGTCATGCAGGGTCACAGGGCCATAAAAGAGAACATTGAATTGCTACTGTTCGCCGACGATTTAGTAATTGGCTCCATTTGGGCGCCTATGATGGCCACAAAAATGTGCAATTGGGATGCATGGGTCAAATTATTCCGGACGGTAGTGCAATCCACGTTACTGTATGGTGCAGGCACCTGGGGCCTTAATCATAGAGGCCAACTGGAAATAAGCCAACAATGCTTCTATAAGTTGCTTTTGGGTCTGCCGTCCGCTACACCAAGGTACATGGTTCGTCTGGAAATAGGCACGTCTCCACTGGAAACCCTGGTAATAAAAAGAGCCCTGGGTATCTTGTGAAAATCCTAGAGATGCCGGCTCACCGATTCCCCCGACTTTGTTTAGATCGTCTTGGAGCTCTAGATACTCTGGGCGATAATATAATTAAGTATAATTGGTTTTCACAACTTAAGCTTGCTCTCACGGAATTCAATTTACAGCATATTCTCGAGCCCATGTCTCCAGCCCAACTTAAACTCTGTATTCCCACGGTTGTTGAGACTATCCCGAATTCGCGGTTTCGCGCCGACGCGGTAAAGGCTTTATTTATTATCTACGTATAGTCGAACATACAGAGAGTTCAAGCAGCTGAACGAGTTAAAATGCGAGAATTATCTGAGGGCAGGTACTCCCTTAGCTCATACAAGAGTAATTGCGCAATGTAGGCTAGCGGGTCACCACAATTTTAGCTTTAAGATCAAGAAGTTAGTCTATAATTTTAACGGACAAGAACGTTGTCTTTGTTGCGAACTGTTTGTGGCTGAATCAATCTACCATCTTCTCGTCGAATGTTCATTCTTTCAACCCCATAGAGATAGTTTCCTGGGGAACTTTGTGTTCCCTGCTAGTCTTGAAGTTCTCTCGGCAGATGATATTAAGAAGATATTTTATTTTGTTGCCGCCAGCTGCAAGGATCGCTCGTTTGCTCTCTCGGGCTGATTAGTCTTCTAGCGACGCCTCCTGCGCATGGGTTTCTCTTTTGTTTATCTTAAGTCTATTTTTATTGTATTTTTATTCGTATTCGTATTCGTATGTATGTTTTGTGATTTTAAGCACAGAAAAATTTAATGCTGTACTAGGCTAAGCCATTTAGCAAATTTGTAAAAGGTGTGTACCTAAAACAAATAAACAAATTCAAAAAAAAATTCTAAATAACGAGTGCATTGGAACGAGTTGGAGATGTACAATATACACATATTGTACATCTCGATCTGAGCTCTATTGAGAATTATTACCGAAAGTAATGTACTCAACGTGTAATTCGTTAATAACACATGCACACATTTTTAAATCGAAGAGTACTTACGGTTTGTCGAATTCAATACCGAAGACAGGAATTTTCTGACGCACCGTCGAGCATAGGACGAGAACTGAGATAATTTGATTGGAGGTCAAATTCCAGTCGATCGAAGGTTTCTATCACCGAAATATCACGTCGGCCCATTCGAGCATGAACAATTTGCGATCTCGGATGCTGTTCGGTCTTCCTGGTCCTCAAAACTATCACCAGCTCGACGTGAGTCGTGTTTGGACAGTGGGACAAAATATTTTTACGAGAACAGTTTTACCAGAACCGCTTTATCGAAAAGTATTTTTGTTACTCACGAGAAGATTGTTGAGTAGAACTATGTGAAGAAAGTGGAATGCTCGGAGATTAACGGCAATCTCGGGAATCTCATTCAACTTCAGCGCATTAATTACGAAAAAAGCGTTGGTATTCCCTGCAGTGTCTCCTTGTTAACAATAAACTTCAGAGCTTCGTTTTTAACGCGGGGCAGGTGGGGGAGTATTTTGAGACTTATGAGGAAACAAGTAATGGAAACAAGAACAAAGTCCTCAAGATGTCCGGCAGATTCACGAAAGGGCAAGTGCAAGAATCCCTCTCCCGTAACAAAAATTACGAAGTGGGTACAAACGCGCCAAGACCACTCGGCGGACATCTAATATTTACCAACAGTGATGACCTCGCTCGCATATCCAAGAAACTTGGCAATTATTACGATAACTTTAATGAAACGAACTACACAACCGTAGATTTTTATCTTCCAACAATACTGATTGTCCTCGTCGCCAACATTCTCGTATTCGTCGTCGTATTGAAGAAACAGTATCTGCGAAGGTAAGCCGATGTCATACCCGACGAAATAGATTTCAATTTATGTACAAAATATGAACTAATTTTAATTTTGCATACAAAGTTTATCGCGCCTACAAAAAACTGCTTAGTCTTACTCCGACTCACGATGCGAATCTCTGTAACGATTTTTTACTATCCTCCAAGTTTTAACTCAATTACCTTCGGTGTCTGCTCTGATCGATCGGGTGTCTGCACATACATTCTTTGGTGATCCGAGATGGCGGCTTTTCGACGGCACCACATGAGCGGTGTTCTCATTAGTGTACTCAGGTCCACGTGGGGTCCTTCGTTAGAAAATATTTGTACACCCCGCAGTCTAATAGAGAGCTAACAGTTCTCAAAAAGTCGCTATCGCTATAGCGAGAAAAGATTCTTCGTGCATAACTCCTATAATTTTTTTTACTTAAATATCTCGCAAAAACATCATTCCTCAATGACAATGTCGGTTGTTTGAATCATGGATGTTAAATACAGCACAAAACTCGATACCGGTTGTAAACACGCGCTTGTCCGCGTACTGACGCTCTCGGCTTTCTCGAGCACTGTGTACATCCCATCCTTAAACACGCAACAACGATGATGGATCCTTGACAAAAAGAACAATTATGACATACCGAATCCATCAAAAAACTTCGATACAGAAACTGCAAAACCATGTAGAGTAGTACGGTGTCTATAACGCCGTTAATATCCACAATCGACAGTGGTTTATAACATGATTCCTGTTCCTTCGCACCGACTCACCGGGTATCACGTAAACGAAAACGAAGCAACTCGCGCCAAACATGTTGACGAAAATTCCCAAGAACTCAAATTCCTTGGAGCGAAACTGAAGCGTACGAGGATGGACAGGTGGAAGACATCGAACATTTCAGCAATGCCGTCCCGTCTTATTGACAGCATTATGTTGTTCCAACGGCAACTTCTAAGTGTGGCCTAAAAATTTGAGGTCGATATTTAAAAAAAAATGTAATTCATTATCAAATGAATAAGATTGTATGGTGAAATCACGTATGAATAGAGGAATGCTTACCGCTGCGAGAACAGGACTGAATATAATGAGCGATTTGAGCCATATCGCTGCGATGATAATGATAGTTATCTTCCGCCTGAATACCCTATGCAGTGAAGCCGGTCTGCTTATGATGAAGTAACGGTCGATACTTATCGCAGTCATCGTCAATACGGAAACCATTACTGCTACATCATATCCTGGAAGATAGTATCCTCATATCATCCTCTCCATCCCTAACGGACTCAGCCACCGAACAAATCGCTGAAAAAGCCACAATGGTTTACTGTCAAAACATAACCGACCAAACTACTGTGAAAACCACGGGCCCAGCGGACCCAAAAGTTCCGAGGGAAGCTTATGATGTGGTTTTTTTTAAATAACCACCATTGAAACCACCGTAAAAAACACCTTCCGGATAACCTCTAGCGAGCTTGCAACACGGTCGTATTGTCATAAAAACTACCACTAAAACCACCGTACAAACCACCGTCCTAGTGGACTCAAGCGAGTTTACAACAGTGGTATTGCCGTCAAAAATTCATGACGGATCACTTTGTTAACTCCTAAGACTGGCCGGACTTGAAATACGCGATCAGAAATGATAAGAGTCAAAGTCATTTGACAATGGCTTTATCTTCTAACATTTCGCATCGGAAATTTGAAATTGCAGAAAACAGCCCAAATTCGACGACGGTTTCCACGGCGCCCTTAACGATAAATTCAACAGTGGTTTCAAAGTGACACCAACTTCGACCTCATTCGTTTGAAACCGTACTTTGAGCTCATCCGAATAGTAGTTGTACGGGGATTTCGACGGGAAAACAACGGTCCTGCAAGCTTCCTTTAGTTTACTCAGACGGTGGCTTCAACCATAGTTTCGACGAAAAAATCACCGTGTTGTAAGCTTACTTAAATTTAATCCGACAGTGGTTTATACCGTCGTCTGGATGGTGGTTATTTTAAAAGCCACCAGGGCGCAAGCCCTCCTTCGAACTTTTGGGCCCGCTGGGCCTGTAGTTTTCACAGTGGTTTATGCAGTTATGTTTTGACACTAAACCACTGTGGTGTTCTTGGTGGTAACCACCATAGGTTTTCAAGGTGGCCGAACCCGCTAGGGATTGATTCATTTTGAGCTACAGGCGTTGGTCGGATCGATATCCCGGGTATAGTTTGGCTGGCTATTATAGTTTGGCCGGCCAAACCGTCTTCGCTGGGTAAGATGGTTCGGCCAGCTAAAAATTAACTTCGGCTAAGCCGGTTAACACGGCTTAGTCGGTTAAAAGTCAGCCGCGGCTTAGCCGGCTAATAATTTTTATTGAGCATACAAGAAAACAGATTAAATTAATCAGACATTTATTTTTGGAACATGATCTGTTTCATTTGTATTCTTAGATTCGAGTCCAATCTAAGCAAATAATCGTATGTTCAATGATTTTAAAAAATTTCACTTCCACGAACTAATTACGTCTCTCAATACATCTCTGTTTTGGTACAAAAAAATGAGCATGTTGGCGGTTTTCGGGGACAAACAACTTCTTTTGGCGTTAATAATGATCCCTGCCGTTGAAAAAACTCGTTTCGATGATACGGAAGTGGCTGGAATTGCCATGTACTTTCGAGCGATTTTGGCAAGATTCGGATATTTCTTTTGCCTCGATGTCCACCACTGAAGTGGATTTTGAGTCCGAGCAATAAGACTTTCGCGCGAACTCGGAGGATCTCAACGAGTGCTGGGAAATCGAAGTTTGCGACAATTGTTGAGATAGAACGGATTCGGCATCATCATCGAACAAATAGTCCATTTCTTTCTCATATTTGTCTTTCGAAGGAACTCTTCAATTTCCTGCATCGCTTGGTCACTGAACATGTCGTTTTCAGCAGACATGATTTTATATCCAAAGATATTTTATTTTCGTCAATTTTTTGTTAACGATGCAAGTAAGCATACTCATGAGCAGAATATAAAAGAATCAGGATGGAAAGTTACCAATCACAAAATTACCTCAGATAATGATAATTGTATCACAATTGAATACAATTACTTTGAGAAATTGTAATTGACGGAAAGTTAATTAAAATTACTTCGAGCAATTTCAATTCATAGGAAAACTTTACAATTACTTTGAGTGACTGCAAATTACCTGTAACATTACATTACATTATTTCCTCATCATTTTTTATTAACTCGCATTTTTTCGTCTAATAGAAAGTGAACAAAGTACAAAAAATGCGTTCTCATACAAGGGCTGCAATTAAAAGAAAATTACATGAGGGAGTAGTGTGAAAAATTATTTTTTGACCTAAAAATAATTTTTGACTAAAAATTATTTTTTGATTTAAAAAATGTATTACAATAGTAATGTATGATACTAGTACAATAAAATGTTCTGACGTGTGTGAGTTTGCAGCACGCGCCGAAGGCGAGTTTTGTAATCACTCGAGTTAAGAAAAAGTTTTTCTTCACAAGTGGGAAAATGAGGCGTTTACCAACGCGAAGCATGCGTAAAAACGGCCATTTTCGCACCGAGAGAAGTAAAATACTCGCCGCACTCATACGAGTACTACAGGAAGCAGACTCTCTTTCTCCGTTTTACATAACCGGCACCTCTGATCGCTGTATCCTTTCTTTCCCTCTCTGCCCACATTTCCACATCTCATTCTTGCCCACGCT
>JAPYZD010005141.1:0-10696 GCA_030522725.1 Ichneumoninae sp. B BG-2022a | reverse complement strand
TATGAACCGCATTCGCCGAGGTCCCAGGAAAACTGTGCCAAACCTGGACCCGTAGAATTGGTGCCTAACTAAGTTCCTGGTAACAATGCGATAATACTACTTTTTCGCACCAGTGGGAAAATGTATGCGGAAAAGTACGTAGCGCTCTTGTGCGCATGCGCAGTATTTTCCTCACACGATCGTTGCTTTGCGTGCTGATCCGGATAGGCCATATTCATCACTTTACCCTATAAGTGTGGCTTATACTTGTACCTTCCATCTGAGAGTTGGTGTTCCGTTCCTAAATCCTCCTGTATGACTTCAAGTCTTGTTTCAGCGCTTTTCCATTTGCAGATGTCCTTTCCGTGGGTCCGCAGCCGACTTGACCCCATTGTATGTACCGCATTCGCCGCGGGCCCAGGAAAACCCCAGGAAAACTGTGCCAAACCTGGACCCGTAGAATTGGTGCCTAACTAAGTTCCTGGTAACAATGCGATAATACTATTTTTTCGCACCCGTGGGAAAATGTGTACGGAAAAGTACGTAGCGCTCTTGTGCGCATGCGCAGTATTTTCCTCACACGCTCGTTGCTGTGCGTGCTAACCGGGACAGGCCGTATTCGTCACTTTGCCGTATAAGTGTAGCTTATACTTATACCTTCCATCGAGAGTAAGTGTTCTGTTCCTGCATCCACTGGTATGATGTCAATTTTTTTTGCGCTCTTCCGTCTGCAGACGCCCTTTCCGTGGGACCGCAGCCAACTTAAGGGAAGACTAAACGCGTATCAGTGCGAAAGAGACAGAGATTTTGAATGCATTTTACTCCGAAACGATTCTGTAAAGTGAAAAAACGTTATAGAGAAAAATGCATTCGAAATGTTTTGAATCCACTTATCCCTTTCTTTATCCCCTTATCCGATGGATGTTAAGTCCCACCTTAAGCCGATTGTATGGACCGCATTCGCCGAGGGCCCAGGAAAGCTGTGGCAAACCTGGGTCTATACAATCGGTGCCTATCCAAATCGCTAGGGACAATGCGATAATACTACTTTCTCACACTAGTGCGAAAAAAGTGTGCTGACTTAGTGCGCTTGAGCGCACGCTCAGTATTTTTCTCGCACGCCCAGCTATAAAAAGCGTCACCTTCGCCATACTTTACGGTCACGAAGAGCGGAGTATTTTATGCACGCCTACAAGCAATAATTTTCTGTTCACGATGATGCGATAGAGTAGTTTTTTTTACGACAGAAGCGGATGCCCAAAGGAATATAAATAGAACTGTGTCAGTGGAATTCCCTCAGAATCTCGCGACTTCTTTCCGGTGTCGATGCATTTTCTTCTTTTAAGAATACAACGATTTCTCGATAAATGTACAATGATCGCGAATAACGCTCGACATTCGGCGATAAGGGGACGCTTATATGGTTATTCACGACACGCGAGAGCCAAGCTGAGAAAGCCCAAGATCTTTACAGCCGGCCATTTGCCATGCGCACATTTGCTGTTTCAGCCGATAAAGGACGGTTTTTCCAGTTTCCGTTCCTCGATATCCCGATATGTCGAGGGTTCGAATTGCATGTGAATGTTGGGGTCGTAAAAGCCTACGGGGAACTGCGCCGAGGCGCGAGAAGACGGTGGAAACGTGACGGCCCGAAACGATTGGCCGCGGTTCAAAGGCAACGATCCAGCGACGAACGGAAATCGCGAAACCGCGAGAGCCACTCGAGCCAGGCGCTTTTACGTCGCGACGGGTCGTACGAGCCGCGGTTTTAATGACATCTTCAGCTGGGCACCATCTAATTCGGGATCTCACTTGGCTCGCCGCGAAAGAGAAATCTTTCTTCCCGATATGCCACATAGATTCAGCCAATATCGCGTCTCGTATTTCCAGGAAAAATTGTGGGAAATAACTATTCGCGAGAACCCGCCGGCCTTATCGCGCGTAGCTGCGGGGTCGGGCGGTTACATTCCGCATCGCTAAATTTTACTTTTCCTTCGGTACTCTTTTTTTTCGTCGCCTCCAGACACCTCGAGACTCCCGCGAGGCTGCGGCGCGGAGGATCTCAGTAGCGAAGATTCTATCCTGTGCCAAGAGCTCCCCTCGTATAATCAACCATTACTTTTCCGAGTCGCTTCGCAAACCTACGCTCTACCCGGTTACCGATGCTATTAACTGCATCCTGAATATATTATCTGAACGATGCAGATAATAATATTTTTTATGTTTTAACAAAGCCTCAGGGCAGCGAAGTGGCGGAGTTGAGCGGCGTGGCAGACGGGGTGCCAAGTTGGGATACATACGAGGGTGAGCGGTTCAGTTAGCCCGAGCATCTCTCGTCGGCGAACTCAATTCAACATGTTATTCAGGGTAAAACCGGCGAATGTGAGGCGTAAAATGGACCAGTGCGTGTTGCCACAAATGCGGATTAAAATAGAAATCTGAAACTCCGTTCGTTTACTTATATTGCTGATGGTGATGGGAGTAAGAGATATGGCTTCAAGCCTTTTAGTAGTCCATGTTAACCACTTCAACCCCACGAAATTTCAAAAACGCCGAAAGAAAAAATAAATCCATTAGCCAGTGAACATTTTAGAAAGCTGAATTGGGTGCGTGATAAGGATCTGAAAAGACCTTGTTGGGTCCTTATCAGTTACCTTATCACAGGCCTAAATCAGATTAAAAGATAAAGGATTAAAAGATAAATCCAAAACTTCGTTCGCTTAGTTATACTGCTAATGGTAATGGGAGTAAGAGATACGGCTTCAAGCCTTTTAGTGGTCCATGTCGACGACTTCAACGCCATGTAATTTCGAAAAGGCCGAAAGTAAAAAAATCCATTAGCCAGTGAACATTTTAGAAAGCTGAATTGGGTGCGTGATAAGGCTCTGAAAAGACCTTGTTGGGTCCTTATCAGTTACCTTATCATAGACCTAAATCAGGCTCTGATACAACACTGCACAATGTCTATCAGGATTGTTTTCTCATACTCATTTACTGTTATCTGCAAGGCCCCCTCTGTAAGAAAACATCTTTTGTAGTAAAAATAATTAATAATGTTTTCATTAAAGCCACTGTTAGCGAAACATGATAACTGTCAATGATTTCGTTGGGGCAATATTGCCACCTTCAATGCGGTGCGTTTCACGCATAAACACAAACAGCTTCCGCGCCTTCGGTGTTGCGATAACGCGTGTGCGGAATTCCGTCTGCTGCGGCGCGGGCATTTCACACAGAGGTTGCATCCGGCACTCGGTACAGATGAAAACCGTACATTACCGCGAAACACTCAAACCTTTTAGTGGCCCGTGTTCACCACTTTACCTACGCAATCTCGAAAACTCTGAAAATCATACATTTTCCTATTACGCAATGGACATTTTCGAGCGTTAAGTCGGGTGCCTGACAAAGTCGTGAAAATGCCTTGTTGGGTCCGTATCAGGATCTGACATATGCGCTAAAATGTCTACCACGGGTGTCTTCTCATAATGTCATCTGCAAAACCGCCTCTATAAGAAAACATCTTCTGTAGTAAAAAAAAGATACAAGTGTTTGCATTGAAGCAACGGTTGGCGAAATATCAGAGCAGTCAATGATTTCATTAGAACTGTTGCCAACTTAAATGTCGTACGTTTCACCCACAAACACGAGCGGCTTCTGCACCTGCGGTATTGCGATAAGGTTCTGAAAAGGGCTTGTTGGGTCCTCATCAGACTCTGATATATGCGCTAAAATGTCTACCACAGGTGTTTTCTCATTATGTACTGTCATCTGCAAAATCCCCTCTATAAGAAGACATCGTCCGTAGTAAATAAAAAATTACAAATTTTCACATTGAAACAACTGTTAGCAAAATATAACTGCAGTCAATACTTTCGTTAAAGCAGTTGCCAACTTCGATATCGTACGTTTCACCCACGAACACGAACGGCTCCTGCACCTGCGGTGTTGCGATAAGGTCCTGATGGGTCCTTATCAGGGTCTGATATATGCGTTAAAATGTCTACCAAGGGTGTTTTCTCATAATGTACCGTCATCTGCAAAACCCCCTCTATAAGAAGACATCTTCTGCAGTAAAAAAGAAGATACAAGTGTTTACATTGAAGCAACTGTTGGCGAAATATAAGAGCATTCAATGATTTCGTTAGAACCGTTGCCAACTTCGATGTCGTACGTTTCACCGACAAACACGAACGCCTTCTGCACCTTCGGTGTTGCGATAGCGTACGGAATTCTGGCATGGGGAGGGCATTGCAGACACACAGGTGGCATCCGGCACTCGGTACAGACGAAAACCGTGCATTACCGCGAACCGCGGTGATGATCTCTCGACGAGATAAGACATCCGTCTCATTGCGCATGCGCGGAGAGACGGAGACAGTGAGTGGGAGCGCTGTTCGCAGCTTCTACACGCTTTTCTCACCCATCAGCATCGCCGCAACGTCAATCCGCGAAGTTCTTGATTCATGCATGCTGCAAACATTGCTCGCACAGCGAGCGACCTGGTGCGGTATCGAGCGAGATACGTGGATCCGCCTGCGGCCTCCGTATGTACCGCACGATGCATGCGATCCACGCACTCGGGTGTACACTGCAGACGAGTACCGCGTGGATTGTTCGAGGCGGAATCCCAGAGAGTGCTGTCAGTCCCGCCGCATGAAAACGTTGTGTTAAATTCCGCACATCAGTACGAAGCTGCATTAAGGTACGTGGGAGTCTTAATTAAAAACTCACTCGCATCAACGAGCACAACCATCCCATCTCCATCCCGGGGAACCGACGAAATAACAGCAAAAAAGAAAAAGGAAACGAAACGAAAAATTATGAGAATCGAGCGAAGGCGAGGCAGAACGAGAGCATTATTGTTTCTCGTTGAGGACAAGTGATGGACGCTCAGTCTGCATCAAATCGGTTTCCCGATTTTCTCAACGACTATCAATATTCTGATCAAAAGCAAGCACCCAGAAAAATAATTTATTTGATAGCCACCGTTTATTTGGTTTAAGTAAAATATTTATTTGATTTAACTAAATATTTATTAGATTTAAGTAACTATTTACTCAATTAAAATAAATATTTATTTAATTCAAATAAATTATTTTTCTGGGTGCATGTTTTCGTAGGCTCTATGTAGATGCGCGAAAGCCAAATTTCCTTTGGTCCGAAATATTGATGGTCATGGAGGAAAGAGGGAAACCGATTCGTTTGCGACTGGGTCAGTGTCGACGCTACGCTCTCGCAGAAATTTAACGTCAAATGATGAGTCCGTCGGTCGGGGTTTTACTCGAATAGGGTAGACGGGAGAGTCGGATAAGTAAGAAAGTCCTTATCGCTTGTTCATTTTAAATAAGTAAAGACTTTAGTGGATCGCTTTCCGACCTCGATAGGTAAATTTCGACTGCAGGACTTCGGTCGATGCCTGATTGACAATAAGTTCACTGAAACGGTACATACATTAAATCTTGTTATCAAAAATCGTACTGTCAAGTAAATCCCCAAACCATGTATATATTGTCAATAAAATTAACTCTTTATGTATTGCCAATAAAATTATAATACTTCTAATACACAGTAAAAAAAGTTTCTATTTTTTACAACAACTTATTGTCCATAAACGTCCTCAATTTTCTACTTGTTAATTCCGATCGAGCCACCCGGTTTCCAGTTTTATAAACACAAGCACAACCTGAAATTGTTAATAAGCCACGGAAAATAAAAGGACAAGTTCGTACATTTAAGCCGGAAGAAACCAGTTTGTAATTTATCCAATTTTACGAAATTATTTTTTACTGTCTGCTATAAATCCGCTGATAACCGCTGATAATTCGAGAGAACACGTGCTTCAGTCAGAATTGCCCAATACACGCGGAGTTGCCTCACAGTGACATTTGGAGTTGATTTTTAGAGGTCCGTGTTTTTTGCCTCCGTACGCATCGGCCATAGGTGCGTATGGTTATATACGTGCAATCTCCCGGCCATACGTAAGTAAAATATCCTACAATGAGAGAGATAGACAGGGCAAGAATTACGAACGAGAAGAGTATTTCTCAGTGATTTGTGACCCATGACGGTGGTCACGGTCTCGCAAAAGGGAAACACGCCGATCGTGATGGAAGTCTTTGGCACGCTGCGACTAACAGTGTAGCGGTGTTAGATATACATATAGACGCGTTCGATCGAGTATCGGCGGTCCGGCAGCTCGGAGCGAAAGAACGATTATCGTATTTTCTGGCCAAGCGGACTGCAAGATCAGAGGAACGCCACGGCACACAAGAGAAACAGTACGGGACACAAGAGCAGTGGTAAATCGTGCAGGATAATGATGCGGGAGAAGGAGCGTGGTACACGCGAGATAACATTCCTATCTAACAATCGATACGGGGCCAATAATACATCGATCTGTACGATGGAGAGAGAAGGACGGCGAGATGGAGGGGGAGAAAGAGGGAGAAGAAATATGAAACGAGAGGCCGCGTGTGTGCGGTGCGCGATGGAACAATGCGCAACAGACGCCAACTTTAAGCACGCGGTTTATTCCCGATAGCGGCTATGCGGGAAAGGCAATAATGGGAGGAAGCCAACGAGATCTTGGCAGAATCGCGCTTCCCGCATCGTCGATATTATCGGCGGGGTGAAGGGAAAATGAATTTTCTATTTATATTTTTTATTTAACAAATATATGTTTCTGTATATCTTTACTGAGAAAAAGGTTAGTTTTTCTCACTATATCGAATAGTCCCCAAGGGGAACGTCTACATAGATAGTTTCTGATAGTGCATATTCAATTGGTTAAATCATAATTGTGATTGCAATGATGATTTTTTGTCATAGTCGTAACTATAAAATATAGACGTTCCCCATGGTAACAATTTTTTTATGGTAAAAATTCGGTATTGTTGCTTTGGGTATGTTTCCGTATATCTTTCTATGTGACTCGAATGTAAAGAACGACGGAAAGAGCGTTGGGAAGAAAAAGGGAGAAGAAATATGAAATTGTTCCATCGTGCGGTGCGCAATGGAACAATGCGCAACAGACGCCAACTTTAAGCACGCGGTTTGTTCCCGATAGCGGCTATGCGGGAAAGGCAATAATGGGAGGAAGCCAACGTGATCTTGGGAGAAACGCGCTGCCCGCATCGTCGATATTATCGGCAGGGTGAAGGGAATATTGATTTTCTATTTATATTTTTTATTAAAAAAATATATATTTCTGTATATCTTTCTATGGAATTCAAGTATAAAGGACAACGGAAATAGCGTTGGAAAGATAGGGGTAGAAATACAGCAATAATGCGGGCGCTGAGATAAAAAAGTGTCCTCATGCTTCTTAAGATAGTCCATGCGTCACGCACAGTAAAAGAAAGATTTGTACATTTAACAAACGTTTTTTTGTCCTCGATAAATAAAGCGCCAGAAATGTTTAGGAAGGACCAAAAAATTGACAAACCTTTTCTTTTTCGATAGATGGAAGTTTCTGCCGGTTTATTTTGCTCGGATTTCATACGAAAATCGCAGTCGCAATTTTTTTCGAATCGCGTGATATTTATTAATTCGAGAGGTTCGAAACAGCCGCTTAAAGGAATTCGACGCTTCGACAATTAATTTTCCGCACCGTGAAGCACAAAAGTGGTGCGCTAGTTCGAATCAACGAGACGCGAACCTCATCGGCGTTTCCTTTTCACTTCTTCGCGCCAGCATTTCATCGTAACGCTTTTTTTTGTCATTTTTATTATCACTCTTCGCCGAATCGGTGCCCGTCGACGAGGACTTACCAGCTTTTTTTCGACACGAAGAAATGAGCCGGAACGAGCGGAGAGAAAAATTCGTCTGCGGTAAGCTTGGGTATTGGAAAAAGGGCTTTGTGCTGTGACTTTTGGCGTTGGCTTTTGCGTTCGCGTCGTTGTACGGCTTTGCCATCGACGGTGATGCATAAAAAGCGGACACTCGCTGACGGTTCGATCGTCGGGACAAACTATCGGTAAAATTCGGTGGAAGCGCAGATCGACTTATTCGCGAGAATGCGGAAATGATATTCTCCCGACGATAGTTCGTGTAACTCCGGTGAGAAATTCCTCTGCGGTGAGCACGAAAAGTCGATTCGCGTTATCCGCCCCGGGCCGATGACGAGTTCGAAACTATTCAATTCGCGGTTCGCTTTCGAGGCTGACACAGATCTCCCGCTGCAGCTTCGTTCAGGCGATAATATACATCTGTCTCACGGACAGTTGTATATTGGCGCACGTTTCTGGTGGTTCCCCGAGCCAAGCTGATTTGTTCGCGGTCGGTACTTGGATGGGTGACCGCTTAGCCGTGCGCTCGCTGGCGCATTGACCGTTGGGCGGGAGGCGCTTTCTTTCTGAGACTTTGGTGTTTCTGCACTTTACTCAAGTGCAAAAATACATGACCCTGAAGATATCTGCATGAGACTAAATTTCATCAAGTTGTAACGGCTGCATTTTGTATCGCACAAACTTTACTCGGGCAAGTTCACTTGGAGAATAAAATTCTACAGGTGAACCATTTTTTTTTCTTCCTAAAGCTGTGCGTTTATAGAGACTTGCCAATGATGAAATTTGATGTCATGCAGATATCTTCAAGGTCATTAAATACACCCAGAAAAAAAAATTTTTTCACGACCACCGTTTATTAAGATTAAGTAAAATATGTATTTGATTAAAATAAATATTTATTTGATTTAAGTAACTATCTACTTCATTTAAATAAATATTTATTTAAATCAAATAAGTATTTTACTTGATCTTAATAAACGGTGGCCGTCAAATACATTTTTTTTCTGGGTGTACCGGTGGATCAGCAGAATATAGCATTCTGTACCGGCACGGGTTTTCCATAGTTTCCCCGTGTCCCCGGCAAATGCGGTACAGTGTAAGGTAAACGTACCAATGCCCGGACACTTAAGGGAACTATCCCAGTCCCTGGACATGCATGAAAAATCGTATTTCCATATCTCTTGCATCGACGCCTTGTCCAGCCACTGGGACGTGTCCGGTCATTGGTACGTTTACCTTACCTAAGTCGGCTACGCACGCACTGGAAGTTACATAGCTTACACAGTAAAAAATAATTTCGTAAAAATAATTTTATTAAATAAGTGACAAAATCGTTTGTCACTTATTTGGATGTACGAACCTGTACTTTTATTTCCCATGTCATTGACAATTTTAGTTTGTACTTTTATTTGCAAAACTAGAAAATTAACAAATAGTAAATTGTGGACGTTTGGGACAATAAGTTGTTGCAAAAAGTACAAACTTTTTTTACTGTGCTGAGCTGAGTGTTGGTAGGAAGTGCTAGGGGGATCCGGGATGGAGTTCCGTAAAAACCCGAAAGGTGGAAATGGAACAAGAAATACCCTGTCTTTCGCCCGATCGGAACTCGTGATCGAGCCTTATCCCTTACACTTTACGGCTCTCGTCGACTATCGGACGAGATATCGTCGCGACGGGCACCCACGAGGGATGAAATCCACGCCGGGTGAAATCGAAACCGCGCCTTACGGTTATTCAGTGGTCACTCGGAGTCTCGCTATTATACTCGCATGATGGCCAGATTTTAAAGAAATGACGTTAAACCATAAAACGAAAAGTTTAAGGATTGTAAACCAACCTTCAAACGAAAAGGAGTGTAAATTCTTGACCAATTTTTTTTCTGACGAAAATTAAATGTTGACTCACGATTGTAAAAATGTTTCAGAAATTAATGACTGAATTACATTAAATTATCGAAATCGCCAGATTTATCGGGCGGTCTTGTATTTAATTTGAGCGAAATTGTATTTAATTTGAAAAAGTTTACTAAAATGTACTTTAATCGCATAAATCAATTTTTCCGGATTGAGATTTTCCATCGTCCAAGTTTTCTTCCAATTTTCTGTGTGACCCAAGGTATGGAAATATTCGCTGAAAAGAATTGTCAAAATAGCCAGCGATTCGAATTACACGATACGAGTTGCAAATTGTGGTCGTCAGTGAAAAAGTCTTGTAGGTTGATTAAAGTATCATTCACCATCGGTGGCACGGAATTCTCCCGGGGCTCGGGACGGATGGCCTTTTATCGAAATTTGATATGCTCGCGTGCTCAATGACGTTCAACGGTGGATAATGGAAACGTGGTCGAAGGCATACAAAAGGGCTTTCAACCTCGTTGAGACTCCTCGTTTCGTATTATCCGCAAATCCGGTTTCGATGTCTGCCAATCTCGTTGTACGATGCTTGTGCGAGAATTTAACAAAGATTTTTCGGCTCGACGACAGCATAATAATAAATAAAAAAAAATCAAATAAAAAAAACTAACAACATTTCCAGAACTCCAACTGCCACGTAACGATCGGTACAACCGCCTGGGAGAATCTCGTTGCTCGTCGTCCGACAAACTTTCGCAATGTTTCGAAGGACGGAAACGCCGAAAACAAACATGTAATTATGTCGTCCGAGTTTATGTTTGTTTCTGTTTCCAGTGAAACTTCGCGATGTAAGAAATGAAGAAGCGTTTAATCGTTGTAACGGTACCGATCTTCGGACACGTCCCAATCTTCGGACACTCCTATGCAGATCTGATTTATTCCGAATTGAGGTATTGAAAATCCATTATAACACTTGTAATCGTAACTGCAAACATTATATGATGCACAGAAAAAAAGTTATACAAGGTTTAAGCCTAAATTATTTTCTATTGTTGAATTCTGTTAAAACACCGACGA
>JAPYZD010005140.1:0-10292 GCA_030522725.1 Ichneumoninae sp. B BG-2022a | reverse complement strand
GCAGCGCGGCCGGGACACTCCATAGATTTGATATTTTATACCGTTAGACCTGAATTTAGAAATTCGAGCCTTTTCCGGATGTGCACCGGGGTCGTTCACGGAAATCGGTGCAGTGGGAAAAGGTTGCACGCAGGCTTGGGAAGTGAGCAAACATTGTGTTGTTGGAAAAATATTACAGAGTGGGTAGCTTTTGCACGGTCCTCATTCGTTGAAAACTCTAACCGCGGGTATAGGGTAAAAGTTTTGAATATGGACCACTTCGATTAACACGTAAATCAATGATATATGGACCGGGCCATATTACCCACTTTTACCCTACATGAAATCTGTGCGATTTGAAAAGTTCTTTGTTTTCGTGGACGAAGGCTATTCAGCTTGCAATGAAAAGTGCGAGCGTGCACTTTTTTTCTTGACTATCGTAGTCATGGTGCTAACGTAAATCTAGTGTGTATCGATCGATGTACTGATGTTGAAAGCGCGTATGATGAGGCAAATTTCCGAGTATCGATGTACTTCGGATAACATATTGTGAAAGTGTCTTTAAGTTACTCGAGTATAAATTTTCCAGCGTTACATCGGGCCCTGGTAGGGTCCTGATAAGACCTTGTCAGGCCTTATCAGGATCCTATCACGTGGTGGCCGCGATCAGGGAAAGCCGGGAAAAGTCAGGGGAAAAAATATTGGTTGGGGAATTAGGAAAAAGTTAGGGAATTTCAAAATTGGTCAGGGAAAACGTAAATTGTCGCCAAATCTTCTATAAATAAATAAGAACTAAATGAAAGGGAGCATACAAAAAAATTGGGAATATTTTTAAGAAAAATAATAGAATTGAATGTTAATATAATAATTAGGCATTTTCATTTGCATCATAAATTTTGTTCAGGTCAGGTCAGGGAACATTTTTAATGGGTCAATAAAAAGTCAGGGAAAAGTCAGGGAATTTTTTTCCGGAGAAAAACGGTTACCATGCTATCAGGGCGCGATGTAACACTCGGAAATTTCTACACTGAGAAAAAGAAATGGTTGGATTGAGCAAATGCGCGGTGACATACGTTTAAAGGTGCATTTTGTCCGTACAACAAATATGTTTGTTTTAATCGACAAATTACGAGTGAACTGAAGCAAATAATCGCTTAACAAAACAAATAAATTGTATCAAACAAATAACAGCTTTGAACGTATGTCACCGCGATTTTTGGTTAATCCAACCAACATTTTTTTCTCAGTGTACACGGGTAGGTTATCGACCGATAACCCGTAATTGTCATTTATGTACTTTGGATAAAAATTTTGCTACGGTCAAAAAGAACGGACTGACTGGTTTATTTACTGGTGCTTATAATCTTGATTGCAATCAGTCTGACGATGAAAAACTTGTGATAAAATGTATGTATTCATGAAACACAGACTCACCCAATATTTGACTGAGAACGGTTCGTCCATCCTCTCCCAGGCAGGCGCTCCGGGCATCAAATGGATTCGTGAATTGTACGAAGGCATAACCTTTGTGCATCGATATTCCTATAACACAATTGCCAAACGATCAGTTTACGAAGAGTAAAGGGTAGAGTCGCCTTTTTTCGGACATTTCCAGTACGAAATGTATTATCAGGATTTTTTTCAACGAAATTGTTGTGTTTATTGCAATGAAAGTGAGTAAATAGTTTTATTGATATTATTACATAATTTATGCAGTTTTTGTCACATAATATTGAATACTCAAGATGGTACAAGCTGCGCTGTAGGATTGGTGATTTAGGACCTGGACCACTATTGCGACTGTTCTAATGATCTGAAAAAAGCGTCCAGGAATATTTGTAATCGGAAGACTAGTCTATATCGTTTGAACTACGATCTTTTTTTATTTTGAGGAAAATGGTAGGACAATTTCGAAAACTTTCAAATTTTACATTATTTTTGTAAAACGCATTATTTCCCTATAAATCATCATTTTTAAATTTGAAAGGTGTCGGTAGTTCGGACGATAGAGATTAGTCTACTGATTAGAAATGTGCTTGGGTTTTGTTTTTTCAGGTCGTAATGCAGCAGACCTACAACGCAGCGTGCACCACCTTAAGAATTCAATATTGTGTGCAAAAAAATGCATGCATCATGAAATAATATAAAAAACAATATTCACTCAGATTTATTGCAATAAACACAAAAATGTAAAAAAAAACCTGATGATAACCTGAAAATGCCCGAAAAAGGCGTCTCTACCCTTAAGTGTTTTATTGTTATTTGTTATTAAGAGTTCGCATCGATGCCGCTAAAATTAAAGCGCGAACAGTAAAATGGAAGATGTCTTCCGTCATTTGAATTACATCAGTCGAAGACGGATCCAAGGCAAGGGAGCAAGAATTACAGTGGCTGTTTGACTAATCCGGGAGGGTGGAAATATGGTCTGTGAATCGGTGATAAACAGCTTACTTTCTACATTTCCTCAATGCAGTTGGCGAGGTGGCAACGACGAAAACAATGGCGCGCAGACACAAAGTGAACTCGGCGCTTTGTTACGACGTAAAACAATGACGGAATTACGTTTGATTCACGGGTGGAGATGAGAAATTGCGGGTTTTAGCAAACCGGTGAATCTGATGAGACGGCAAAGCTTTGAAATCGATAGGAACCGCAGCGCTATAGGAACACTACACGAGTCGTGTCCACGAATTCTTCCGCCGGGCGGAGTTATCCACATGGCCGAAGTTGCGAAGTCATTCAGCAAGCCACTTTGCAAAAATTGCCTCCGGATCCGTCAATGTTGGCTGGCAAATGTTTGGTCGGATATAAACGGAAGTAATTCAATTGACCGATCGAACAAACTTACCGGCAAGTCGTCCGTAACGCTGAAACATGCGTTCCACGTCGGTTTTGCTGCATTGGAAAGTGTTGAGATTCCCGACAAACACTCGCGAGTTCACGGCCTGCGGATCCTGCGAGTTTGTTTGATTTCCCACCTTGCTTATCTTCATTGTCTGAAACAAACGACAGTAAAAGCAACATTAGCTGACTGCCGACTGGAGGAAAAGTGAAAGAGACATACGTTTGACTCTTCGCGTTCGATGCAAATGGGAGAGTAGAACGAAAAAATTTCATTTCCCAATATTATGATGGGCTTTGTGCAGTTCCTGAGTGGGTTAGCTTCAAAAATGTGGGTGGATGGAACTTCGTACAAACGATTTAAAGCAAACTCGCTGCGGCAAGGGCGAGCGAGCAGGTATTCCTGTGCGCCGTGCAGGTGGTTTTTTTAAATGGAAAGTGTATAAAGGCTGATGGTAGGAAGGCCGAGTGGTGGGAGTCTGGAGGTAAAGCCTGAAAACCACTGTAGTCAAGTGGGTACACTGCAGTCTTTAATGGATTAACCGTAGTAGAGACCGAGACCCCTCGCCCTCCACTTGGCCAATGGATGAATAAGCTCATGCTTTCAACCAGACTTTGAAAGAGCGTGCGCAATACCTCGAAATGTAAAATATGTAAGAGTGTGGTCAAACACTGAGACACCCTAAGCCTCCGCTATAGAATTACCGGGAATCGTATCTGGCTTTCGCCAGGACGAACGGCAACAGGAACGCTTTGCAGATCCTCATCCATCCACACGACTAATTAGCTGGGAGATTTACACGGGAGAGAAGTTTCCTACGCATTGAAAGACTACCAGAATTCATTTCAACGGTTCAGTTTGTGCGAGCATCGGCCGTGGACTTTAACGAAGTAGCATGTGGCGAGCCGTTGATCGATGTCAATAAAGACATTAAGGGAATACGTCACGGATCGCCGTTTCTTAATAGTGGGGGGTGGCGGAGGGCATGTTGATAGCAATGGTCGAGGCCTAGGTATCTCTTTGTATACTGGTTCGAAGCTCCTTCAACTTGTAATATCTTCAAAAATCTATGGGTACAACTCGATTTTTAATGCGTCCTTAATAATATTGTAATGTTATTTTAGAAAAAAATCTAATACAGTAGTCTGAAAATACATATTTTTTAAAAAAGAATGTTGCTTCTCATGCGGCACAATATGCAGCTCATGTTAATTGACACAATTTTAAGCTCATGTATCTCGGAATCCATGTGGGGAAAAAATTATTAGAAATTATTTTTAAAAACTTTATTCGTTTCTTTGTAACACTTGTGATTTTTAGTTCGAAGAGTAGAATAGTCGTAGTGTGAGGTATTCCCTTAAACTTAAATACGGCACCAAAAATCTGAAAATTGAAATTTTCATATCGTTTCTTCATAAAAGTTGAAAATTAAAATTCGCGAAGCTTCTTCTATGAGGAAGCCAAAAATGCAGACAATGCTTCCTTATAGAAGAAGCTTTGCGAATTTCAATTTTAACTTTAATGAAGAAGCGATATGAACATTTCAACTTTCAGCTTTCATGAGGAAGCGATTTGAAAATTTCAATTATTTTTTCAATTACGTCACTGCACACTCGCCGGGTCATAGGATCGCCACGAGCTCGTTGTGTGCGGATCTCATTGACCGGCGGACCGATCGCGGATGATCATCGTTGACCGGTATTTGGTATCGAACATTCACATCAATAAACTTAACTTTTGGGAGGACCCGTGCGTGGCGAATGATAGATGGTTACACAGCATAGCGTTCCGCCAACATTTACTGTTAGCGTTGAGAATTACCTACATCCCATATCTACTGAAACGCAATGACTATAGTTACAGTGGCGAACGTATTTGCATTACTGGCCGAGGATCTCGGCTTTGTTTTCCTCTCTACAAACACGAGCAGATGCCCGCCCAAGCTCGCTTCTATTAGCACCTCATAATGCCTCGTCGAACAGGTACGCTCCCTGTTATTTATGTAGACTCAGCACCGTTACTGGAATACGGAATTACATCTACTTCAGAAACGTCGGGTGCGAGCGTTGACGTAACAAGGTGATTACGTTTTGAAATAGCCTGCCTGATGATTTCATCGTTGCGATTTGTCTTGAGCTCGAGGAACACATAGTCCAATGTCAATTTTGCGACACGACCCGTTCATTTTTGGATCGATCGAATGGTGATGGGCTGATGGATTACGGACGGATGTTATTTTTTAAGGGCCATCGATATCACACGTAATAAACATGCATCGACATTATTTGATAACAGGAATCAACTCTGCTGAACCAACAGGCGATATGACCGAGCAATAACATTCGGCGTGGTAGTAAAACAGTTCGCGATTACATTGGAAAATAAGGTTCGAAATGCCGGAATTCTTTTTCCAATTAAACAGCCCTTCGTCCCTCCAATCTCTCCCGTTGGAAAAGCGGGATGATAACATGCGGGAAATTACGTCCGACTGCTGCACGCAAACATGCAAATTTTCGGAATGCAAATATCTGTTAAAAATGTAATGTTTCTCAAATCTTTTTGTCGCTTTTTTCCGGCGTCGAGGAAAAGTGACGAATTATTCATATGGCAACCATGCGTGAATCAAGTCGAGACCCGCAACGTCGCTGTCCGGCTCGCAGATAAACAAAAAAATGAATCTTTGACTATGGAATTACGGAAATTATACTTGCGTGCTTGCAGGTACGAAGGGCAAAAAAAAATGTCAGTACTGTTATACGACGACCGTGTAGTCCGATGCATTTTTGGTAGACTTTGTCGCACGGTAATCGTAATATGATAATGGCTCTGTATGGACTTTGAAAGACTGAGCGCAATACCTCGAAATGTAAAATATGTAAGAGTGTGGTAAAACACTGAGCCACCCTAAGGCTCAGTTATAGAATTAACCGGGAATTCTAGTTGGCTATCGCCAGGATGAACGGCAACTGGAACGCGAACGGGAAAGGGCACAGGATGCATCCAGTAAAAAATTTATTTGACGGCCACCGTTTATTAAGATTAAGTAAAATATTTATTTGATTTAAATAAATATTTATTTAAATCAAATTAATATTTATATAAATCAAATAAATATTTTACTTAATCTTAATAAGCGGTGGCAGTCAAATAATTTTTTTTCTGGGTGTGTAGGGTATCTCAAAAAACGTGCAGCAAAGTATAAAACATGCTAAAAAAAATGGAGGCCTAGAATTTTGACGGATGTGTACAGTCAAGGCCCTTCGCAAATCTTCACCGGATGTTTTTATTATTATTGTTATTGTTATTATTACACTGAAGAAAATATCATTGACTCAAGAAAAATTTGATTGCGGGCTGGCAAGGAAAAAAATATTATGTCAATTCTACTTTTAATTCTAACAATTCCATACGGGACTGAAACGATGACACGTCACCTTGACAGTCATGCCGTCGTTGTTTCAATATCATAGAATTGTAAGAATTGAAAGTAGAATCGGAATAACAATTTTTTTCTTTAGCAGCCCGCAAGCAAATTTTTTTTTCAGTGGAGTAATGTTATTCTTAGTCATGTTATTATTACAGGACGTAAGTATAAACTTACATATATATATTTTTTTTTCTTGTTCCATTTCCACCGTATACCCTTGTGGGTTTTTGCGGAACCCCATCCCGATTCTCCGCTAGGACTTCCTACCCGCACTCAGCTAAAGTACCTAACTTTCAGTGCGTCCGTAATCGACTTAGCTGCACTGCACTGCATTTACCGGGGACACGGGGAAACTACGGAACACCCGTGCTGGTACAGACGGCCATATTTTATTGATTCTCTGAAATTTTTTCACTTGAGTAAAGTGCAGAACCACCAAAATCTTAGAAGAAAGCGCCTTCCGCTCAACGCTCGATGCACCACCCGACGAGTCGACGGGTGACCACATGGCTAAGCGGTCTCCCATCCAAGGACTGATTGCGAACGAATCTACTTGACTTGGTGGACCATCGGAGCCATGCACCGACTGCGCATCCACCGCTGTCAGTAAGTGTAAACTTATACAATCTGCTTAAAAAAGATAGATATATATGAGGTATTCCACACGGTTTCGAACGGTCAAAAACCTGACCGTCTCCAAAAAATGTGTAATTTCACCACAATTCATGATTATTTACTAGGGGTTTTTGGAATTTTTTTTCTGAATTTTCGGATCGTATTTTTTTGAGATATCGAAAAATTGAACTTTTTTTTAAAACCCCTATATCTTAAAAACTATTAGCCGTACAAAAAAACGCTTTAGACATAAAAGTTACTGTTTTAAGTGAACTTTTGAAAACAAAATTTGATAGATTTTTTTGAATGCAATAAACGTCCATTTCTATGAAAAATGGACGAAAAATTTTTTTTCAGCTAATATGTCATGTTTGATTTTTCTTAAAAAATTGAAGAATATACTCTCAAGTGTGTAGAGAGATCTCATATTTTTGTATGGATGGGCGAGACGCCCGTCTGATAGCTATGCTCCGTTTAAGATCGATTTTTACTAATTTCCTTTCAAGATTACCCTTCGCAGTTTATACATACATATGCAGCAAATTTCAAGAGTTCGCAATTCTACTCTATCTTTTATTTTTACTCGAATACAAAGGAACTGTTTTCTCGCGCCTCTTTGTTTTCATTTTCTGCATCGAGCGCCTTGAGCTCATAATTGTTGGAGCATATACGCGCCCCACTAAGTCATACAAAAATTATTTTGTTACCGTACCAAATGCCGTAAAAAATGTTGCTATGGTTACTAGCTCGTTTTGTCATCCTGAAACTAACAAATTAAATTGGTTACGGTAACAAAAATCTTGTACCAACAAATTTTTTTCTCCGTTTGGTTGTGGGCCACAGCCCGCAATATCCGGGTGATACACTGAAAAAAAATTCGCTTGCGGACTGCCAAAGAAAAAAATGTTTGTTTCAATTCTATTTGTAATTCTTACAATTCCATACGGTATTGAAACAATGACGACAAAACTGGCAAGGTGATAAGTTATCGTTTCAATCCGGTATAAAATTAAACGAATTGAAAGTAGAGTTGAAACAAGATTTTTTGTTCATTGGCAGCCCGCAAGCAAATTTTACTTGAATCAATGATATTTTTTTCCGTGTATGGCCGATGAAATCATTTTCTTTCTACTTTCGCATCCGAAACATTTGACGGAGGCAATTGCTGTCTTTTTGTAGTGTATTTAGACAACATAGAATATAGTGAGACATGTTTTGTGCGAACCCGATGCTAATTGACTACCATTATCCGCTGGCCATGTAACCGATAGCGTCCGGGTGAGACGTCCGATCGCAAATATTTATTTATAGAGCCACAATTAAATCCCTCATCGAAAATACCGAAATTTCTGAGTGCATTACTGTAGTCCGAAGTTTCTAGAGTTGGTTACAACAAATAATGTTAAGTTCAAAAAATATTAAATCTCTAATTTTCGTTGCTTAAAAACCGTCAGCCATATGTGGTTTTAAACTGGTCCACTGTTTCGTCAATGACCGTCGATGGTATCGCATTTCATGTGTCGACTACCCTGCTAGACAAGCCGCACTGCCATGGGTTCTTCATAAATTGACTCTTCTCTGATTTGACCCTGTGGTCAAATGGATTTCTCGACATTCAAAAGAAATCGTGACCATCGACTGCGCACTGCCCATTCAACAATTTGTACGATTCACTGAGGTTTTCCCTCATACTTCCGTTTTCAAGAGTAGCGAGCGCATTCCCAGTCTCTCTTCCCTTTGCCATCCTTTGGGGCCTCTTCGGAAGTTCAATGTCGCTTTTGAAGTACGGAGACCAGACGACGATCGAATATTCCAGTATCGGCCTCGCGGATGTTTTCTAGAGCTTCCCGAAGAGAGCCGGCGTGATGCTTTAAATGTCTTCCGCCTGGTGTAGAGGCACGAGTTCGCCTTCTTGACAGTTATCGTCACGTACTCTCTTCACTTCGGGTTGCTCGACATTCTGATTCCAATATTTTTCCGATGGTCTACCATCTCCAGCATTCGACCTTCCATCTCGTAGTCTCGACGCGGCTTTGCAGGCAAGAATTCCGATGTGCCTGACTGCACATCTTAATTGTCTAAGAAGATTATTTGTTCTTGTTGTTCAATTATGCAGCGGAGTTCGTGGCGTTCGAACTTACACGACTTAAAGTAACGGTACCGATGTTCGGACATGTCCAATCTTCGGACACTCCTACGCAGATCTGATTTATTCCGAATTTAATTATTTAAAATCCACTATGGCACTTGTAATCGTAACTGCAAACATTATATGATGCACAGAAAAAAAGTTACACAAAGTTTAAGCCTAAATTATTTTCTGTTGTTGAGTTCTGTTAAAACACCGACGATATACAGGGTGTCCCATTTTAATCTTACACCTGATTTATCTCGACAAAATACGGCTCCGATCAAAAATTGAGTTTAATGAAAGTTTTATGGTTCGAAGGGGGACGTTCAAAAAAAATTTTTTTTTTTGTACCACAATTAAAAATGGCGGCGCTAAGATGGCCCACATGTTTTTTTAAAATGGAAACACGATATTTTTTTGTCACTAAAAAATTTGTCGGATCAAGACTAACAACTTTTGTAGGAACATTTTTTTGATAAAGTCCATAATTTTTGGAGTAGAACACCATTTTTGACAATTTTAGCGTTACCCAGGATGTACCACGAGGAGGTAAAGTCTTTAACATCTCAAGTGTAAGTGTGCACGCGTGTGTCTGTGTGTGTGCATGTGTGCACGCACACACGCACCACCAAAACCGCCGTTCACCACCAAAACCACCGTTCTACTCCACACATTATGGACTTTATCAAAAAAATGTTCCTACAAAAGATGTTAGTTTTGATCCGACAAATTTTTTAGTGACAAAGAAATGTCGTGTTTCCAAATGACATTTTGAATTGTGGTCCAAAAAAAATTTTTTTTTGAACGTCCCCCTCCGAACCATAAAACTTTCATGAAACTCAATTTTTGATTGGAGCCGTATTTTCCGAGATAAATCAGGTGTAAGATTAAAATGGGACACTCTGTAGTGTCCGAAAAATGGTACAAGCGTTACTACATACGCGACCGAATAATCAGACAGTACGAAAAGGTTAGGTTGGCCAGTTTTCTACGTATCTTATCTTCATTATTGTTTCGCGTGAATATTATTGTTTTAATTGATAAAACGCAAAGGAATTCTTTTAGTCAATATTAACTAAAAGTTCGCACATCAGAATTCTCGAAATCTGCGATCGTCGGAAACATTGGGACACGCAGTGTCCGAATATAGGGACGTGCCGAAAAACCGCGTCCGAAGATCGGTTCGTTTGGGCTCTCTGGATACTTTCTTCCGTAATTAAAAAAATATTTATCCTTTTATAATTAACCGGTGACTTTTGGAAACTAGAAACTATCAGCTTGATATTGGTTTCGGTTAT
>JAPYZD010005139.1:0-10294 GCA_030522725.1 Ichneumoninae sp. B BG-2022a | reverse complement strand
GACATGGGAGATACATTATGGGCGGTCAATGGAAAAATATCAGTAGCCCGATCATCTCGTTACTGCTGCTGCAGCGTGGATCACGAGACTTTCGTGCGTGAGTGTGCGCGCGCATGTGTGCGTGTGCGCGCGCGACGTTGACGGTTACCGACGATGTTTCAGGCGAAAAAGAGTACATACAGAAAGAGAATATAAAGCGTCGGTTCGAGCGGCGAGAGGAGCAAGGGGGAGGGGGGGGGGGGGGCTGTGGAAGGTTTATCGACCTGGCGAACCAGTCGGTGCAATTGCCTGCTTACAAAACGTAGACGAAGCTACAATGTGGTCGCGGCTCGAAAGTCACGCGATTTCGTCTAGTAATGGTCCTTCGGGTTTCGACGTGACCCGCCCTTCGCTCGTGGTTCGCTCGTTGCGATCGATCAACACGCGCACGCCACGCTCTCTCCGCCGTTAAGTTCAACGGTTTTCGACACGGGCTAGCAGGTAGACAGAGTTTACAGGGATTATATATCAGTGGATTAATGAAAGATTTCTTCGTGTGACTGATCGATCGGGTATCGACCCGAAAATCCGCCGATCGGAAGGAACCTTTGCTGTATTTGTGACGTCGAATGAAACGGGAAGTCATTTAGTTTTACCCGAGGAAAAAAAAATGAACCAAATTTTCTGTAATCCTGCAATTTTCTGTAATTTTCCGCAGTTACAAATTATAGTGGCAAAGAAAAAGTTGCGTCAAAATTAAAGGGGACCAAAAAATTATCAAGAAAAACGGATCCATACGACCTTTCTTTTCTCACCAAACCTGGAGGGCTCGGCTTGAGAATGCCATTTTAGGGGTTTCGTCGTGCAGGGATGCACGGTCTATTTTTAATGTAGACAAAAATAAAAACAAAAAAAATTGCACGAAAAAAGAAAAATTGGTCGTCGCGACATGATAATTGTTACTTCTTTCGTGCCCGAAGATAAATAATTTCGTGGCTAATTATTGTAACCACAAAAATATAATTTCCACAGTTACAACTGTCAACGACAGTTCTCTCTGAAACTTTAACCATTGTCAATTATTTTCAATGCGGTCACTGAGACGCACGAAGCTTTGACCTCACTAGAATCATTAATTTTTTAAACTTGTATCTATTTATTATTTATCATTTATTTATTTATTATACGGGCCAAGGCCTTTATACATTAATATATATATATATATATATCTGCGAGGAGTGTACAGTGTGTTAGCGTGCCATACAAAACGTACCAAAAATGTCCCAATAAACTATGCACTCCTGCAAACAGCGAACAAAAACAGAGTGACGAATTTGTCGTGAAAATGTAATCGTCTCGACGCATCTGTACACAGAGCGGATGTGAGCGGTGAGAGTGAGGAATGAAGTGACTAATCTTAAATAGTGTCGAGGGGGGTTGTGTTGTCGCCGCCGCCGGAGAAACGGGGTAATGCAGAGATTCGTTGTGCGCTTTAATTGGTGTACCTATGTGATTCAGGTCACCCTCTTCGTCTCGTCCGCGCCTCATTTGACGGTGGCTCACACAATGGTACTTACAAGCCCCGCAACGACTCCTCGACTCTTGTAGCGCACTGCAGCCAACTGCGAGCGGCCAAGCGGCGCGACCGTCAACGCCGTAAAATCGGTTTTGCAAACCGAGCCCCGGCTTTCTCCGAACCGCGTGCTCTCTTTAATCGCGTTCCACCGTATTGTCTCTCGTATCTCAGATTGCACAAAGTGATACGAAAAAAAATGTATATACACGTATTACAATATGTTATGCTGATTGCGCAAGGACAATGTAAACAACGATACACGTTACGAAACGAGGTAGACGACCCGCAGCGGTGTTCCGCTCGGTATGCCGCTTTTTAATCGTATACGACAAATCTATCTGTTTTTGTGCATATTTAATTTCATTTTACTACTGTACATGCTGATTTAAATCATTCACTAATAAGACACTTTTTTTTAGAGAGTGAACAAATATCCATGCGCAAAATATCCACGAAATTTATTTTTACTATTTCCTGTTTTACACGTGTTGTTTTGATATTTGAAATGAAACTTTAATCGTTCCAAATACAAGTTGTAAAATGTCTGTTCAATTTGTCTAACGTATGGCAATTTTTTTTACGTAATGGTGGTAATGTTCATTAGTCCGTAAATACCATAATAGATCGGATTTTATGCAATTATTTTCTAAGGCATATTTAACTTAATTTCACTAGTGTACGCGCATGATTTAACTCAATCACTGATAATCCACTTTTTTTACCTTGAAAAAATATTTTTGGGCAAAATATGCTCGACATTTATTATTTTCACTATGGCTCCCTTTTCACACGTGTTGTTTCGAAATTTGAAATGAAAATATAATCGTTCCAAATAAATGAGTTGAAAAATGTTCTCTGTTGAATTTGTCTGAGATGTGACGACTTTTAATAATGGTAATGTTTGTCAGGCCGTAAATACCATAATGGAGCGGATTTAATGAAATTACTTTCTACCATAAAGGGTTTGATATTTTATCGATTGAGGGTAGGCGAGGATGGTGACGATGCAGCGAATATCGAACGACAATTCGTTTCGAAATTGTGTTCTCCGACAATTTACATGCCGGTGAAAAGACAATCATTCGAGGGATGTAAGCGCCGGAGTGAATGGAGACATTCGATACAAACCCAATGCGGTCGACTAAATTAATCCATTATATATCCTGCAGGCGAGACGCTTCACTTGCGAGACCCGCTTGCGAGACCCGCAAATTTGACCGATTGTATTGTATAACAATTAACCTCGGGACTGCTATACCTCGGTCTATTCGAGCGTGTAACGCGTTGAATATTCTCTGTGATAGACGTTGAATACGATAAAAGAATAATAATAAAAACAAAATTTTAAACGATATCAAACTACGATGTTACGAAATTTCCCAACTGCAATTGCCCATATAAGTAGGCAATATAATATTATTCGTAAATCACGATTATCTTTTGGCTATATAATTATTAGTTTCTCACCGAATATCTGTGCAGAAATACGAGCAATCGGACGAACTGTACCGGAGATTTAAAAAAAACCGCTTCGCATATTTTTCACGTGATGCGAGCTGCACCGCCGTGACGAGTCACGAGCGCTCGGTATTCAATTGAATAATTGTCCGGTGCAACAATCTCGCCCACCTCCCCCCACGCCCCACGTTACCGTCCCTCTCAATGTGTCTCCCATCCTGATAAAAAAAAAAAATAAAAAAAAGAAAACCCAATAGTAAACAAAGTAATCCCATCGCCCCAATAACTCTCGCCTGTTATTAAAACTGCCGTTGCATTTTTTTCGTCCGATAAAAACATCATCGGACGAAAAAAAATGCAATGGCACTTTTAATAACAGGCGAGAGTTATTGGGGCGATGGGATTACTTTGTTTTTCCTTTTCGTCCGATAAAATCATCAATTTTTTTTTCATCCGATAAAAACATCAATTTTTTTCATCAGATAACATCCAATTTTTAAAATTCGATAACATCCATTTTTTTTTTTCACCCGATAAAAACATAATTTTTTTGTTTTGTTTTCATCATCGCATAAATAATTCCCCCTTGAGTAAAATATCCCCGATGATCATCGAAGTGTATTTACGAAGCGGGTAGAGCGCGCGCGGCGAATCACGGCTAGATCAGCCTGGACCGGCTCTCAGCGATGCGAGCATTAGCAGAGAAGCATGTACGGTCTTCAGCGAAGACGACTGGCGCCCCCCACTCCGGGCGGAAGCCGGTCGAGGGGGACAAAGAGAGAGGAGAGAGAGAGGTAGCGAAATTGTCGAATGGTCAATCGGTCGGTTGGGCGCGAGCGAGCGAACGTCGAGCTGTCAAGTGCAAGCCGGTTTTAAGCCGGCACTAACGCGCAACACGGATCCGTACACTGTATATACATCTATATGTATAGGTTTCGCTATGTGTATCCTTCTCGTTACCGAGGAATCGAACGCTCCGTCTTGTTCTCACGTGTGCGCCCCGACCTCGTGTACTTCGCACTAGTGTATACGCATAGAGCGTGTGTGTTTGCACGGGAAATATCATAGCGAAACATATAGTCGAGTGTGGCACAGTAGTGGAGACCTCTCGTTGGCCGGGACAAACCGCGAGTACTCACTCACTCGGTAGACGCATGAATGAACGAACAAACGAATAGAATCGGCCAATGGAGAGAACGCGGAGCTGCCGCGGGGCCGGCGACGAAAGAGCGAGATGGATCAAGCCGAACTGGTCGACTGTCGACGCCAACGCCGAATCGCAATAAATACGTTCCGAAATTAAGGTTCTCATTTTTGTTCCCTCCCGCCGAAAGTTCGCGAGTCCGGATAACAGCTTGCCGGTTGTGTCGAGTGATAGTCGACGAGAGATAACACTGCTGAAATTTTAGGCTGAGGATTTATCGATATGCGAAGGAGTTTTATAAAATGTCGAAAAAATATTGAGTGAAAAGAAGTGGGGGGCATTTTTTTTTCGTTGACACGATAAAGGTAACGAAACAGTGAGACTGTTCGAGGCGAACTGGTTGACTGGGCGACGGCAACGCGGAAACGCAATAAATACGTTACGAAATTAAGGTTCTCATGTTTTTCACCCATCGGGACTTCGCGGGTCTGGATATTATATTTCGGGTGATACTCGACGGGGGATAAGACAGCTCAAATTTTTATCCAAGGATTTATAGACACGCGAATTAATTTCGAAAAATGTCGAAGCGGACGAACAGACGAAAACAACGTTGAGTTAAAATAATTGGGCGATTTTTTATTTTTCTTTGACGATAAAGGGAACGAACATGAAAATAGTTTGGTGCAAAAGCGTAACTTTGAGCGTAGCGGTAGCTAAAAAATGCAAATCTCCTAAATCGCGTCCTACAAAATTGAATCTTCCGGGAAGCGTGTCTGCTCCAGATACGTAAATACTTTGTGTACTACACGTCCGCCGTAGCACTATAACGATGGGAAAGTTTGAGCTTCGAACTTTACGCACGATAAATATTTGTCAAATTTTTTCTTCCAAGTTATTTTTACGCCGCCGAATGAAAACTTCGTACGGACTCTCGTGTCAATAAGTTTTTATCTTTTTCCTAACGCGTCTGTGCACAACGTTACCGGCCTTTTCCCAGAGTCAAGTAATCTCGACGATCGCCCAAGCGTTAATCACCAGTATTGCCTCGGCGCGAGGTCTCGCCGTTTTTCTCAAGCTCCTCTTAATTGTACATTATAAACGTAACCACAAAGGAACGATTAAAAGGCAAAAAAAAAAAAAAATTACCATCTTCCTGTATTTTTTCCGAGTAGATCGGCCAATCCAATATTTCAAGTGCTCTCAAGTAATCTCGCAAGACTTGCACCGAAATACGGTAATCGCCAAACTTTATCACACAATAATTATTTTTATAACGATTTTCGTTTTGTTTTTACTCTCCTACAATCCGACCAGTATTGCCCGAAAAATGTGTCACAGTTACTTACCCAAGAGTAGTAGTTTGAGTTCCCGTCTGGCATCTCGTTTGTCCCTTCGCAGTTGCCGCTCGATCTCCTGGTTAATACGCTTCTGTTCCTTGGCCTCTTCCGACAGGCAGCACGCCATGATTCAGGGCAGGATCCTCGGCGGGGAGGAGAGGGGAAAGAGAGGGAGAGCGCGAGTTAGCGGTGCGGAGAGTGCCTGCTGCCCGAGCGCTGCTTACTGCAGGCAGGCGGCGGCTGCTCTGCTACTCCGCTCGGCTCGTTTCCCCCGATATTATCTTGCCACGGTGACGGTACTTCGTCGCCGTCGCGTAGCCTTTTAAACAAAACAAAAAAAAACACACCACCTCGTTCGGATCCCGAAAAATATTTCCCTCCTTCGCCACGGCACGCACACCACACTAACAAAAAAAATCACTGTACACCACTGTTCTTCTTCTTCTTCTTTTTCTTCTTCTCCCCCTTCTTCGTCGCCGCCTTATTCTACCGCCTCTCGATGCTATACTTCCTACAGATTTCACGACAATTACAACGAGCCTGATCCCCCTCCGCTCCTCACTGTCTCACACTCTCACAGTTTTCAACAAAATTATCTATTGCCTCTCTCGTCTCTGTTAATTCGGGTTTTTTTTCTGTTCACTTATTTTCCTATTATGATCGGGCGAGTATCTCGCGTCTGCCACGACGCGAGGGCACACGTCGTCGTCGTCGTCGTCGTTCAACGAAGGCACACTACACGCGGTACGAGAGCAGGCAGCAGTAGCAGCGGCTGCGGCTGCGGCGGCACTCCTGACAGGGCTCGACGCCAGCGACACATCAACCCAGCGCTCTCGCTCGCTCGCTCGCTCCTCTTCTTTTTTTTGTCCTCCTCTTTCTTCCTCCACGCACGATTCAATCTCCTCCGTGTGTGCGACTCGCCAGTCCTCGGATAACGAGGGAAACACAACTGGTCGCGTTATCACACCGTACGAGAGAGTAAAAAAAAACTCAAAGGAAACACTAAGATCGATCCTCTTTTCTCGTGGTTTATATATATTTATTTATTTTTTGTTCTACTTTGTCGAAAGAGAATACTGTACGGACGGACACAGGTCACACCGAGGTAGAGGCAGCGGTGTCGACAACGTCTACCAGCGAGGTCGCTATTATCCTCCGTCGACGTGCACGGGTGGCGACGCTACGTTATACGCACCCACACGCACCGTTTTCTTTTATATATCAACGCTGCGGTGTCTCCGATCTCTTTCACAATATTTCACAGCTTCTTCTTCCTCCTCCTCCTCTGGCTCCTGTATTCTCACCTCTTCCTTCCTCTCGCGCATCCACTTTTCGACAGTGGAAAAAAAAGTCACACACACTCACACCGACTCACACGGCACACGCACGAGGGTGGAGAGTCAGTCACGCGCGCGCGTATTTTAACAGCGCGCTGTTCGCCTTTCCGCTGTGTGCAGTTCGGACTCGAGAGTCGAGTACTCCTAGAATTACCTTTTTTCTCTTTTCCCCCGGGCCGTCGTATTTCGTAAGTTTGATCTTCGACCGAGCCGCTTTTTATTCCTCGACGAGGGGCACGGCCGCACGGATTTTTATTTTATTTTTTGTCCTCTCTCTCTCTCTCGTCTCGACACGTCGTTTTCACCGCCACACTTTTTCACAATTATTCCGTGCGTTGCCTTGCGGGTTTTATCGCGCTTCGGTTCGTCGTTTCTTTTGTCGTATGTATTTTTTTTGTTGTATTTAATGTTTTTTATTACTCGTCGCGGCTGGCGATCCTCGAGGGACAGAGACTTTTTGGACTAAAACGTAGGCGGCGCAGGGAGCGACGCGTCCAATTCGTGGTTCAACGAGAACTCCGGCGAACCCGACCACCCGGTGGTCCCTGGGTCCCTCACCCTCGCGTGTACTACTCTCTTCACTCGGTAAGCTCGGCTCCGCGCCTCGTTCACTCGGCCCCCGGCACGGTTGGGTGTGGTAACCCACCGCGCGCTCTCCGCTCGTTCACTTCGCGCTCTCTCTCTTACACACACATATACACAGGCACACACTCGCGCACGCGCGCACGCACACACTCGCTCGGTCACTCCTATCTCAATTCTATGTCGTTTCTACAGACGCTCGACACTTATTACTTGTCGCTGCTTTTTTTTTTTATCAATTTCTTCTCACGTATTCCACTGTGGCCCGTTTCGCGTCAAGTCCTACCTATCTTTTTCGTTTCTCTTTTTTCTACGTTTCACGTTCTTACGTCCCAACAGTGCGTGTGGGTGTGTATTTGTCGGAGGTAGACAGCGGCCGAACGAAACAGACCGGGTTCTACTTTTTCCTCTCCTTGTATCGTACGTTTGGTAAAAATGTTTGTTTCTCTTTTTTGTTTAAAAGAACGTCACAAGTTTTACGCGCGTGGTCGGTGAGAGAAACTCGTACGGTTAGAGTACAGCGACGACTGGAGTATAATTCGCGTAACGCCACGAGAAGTACACCGCGGAGATCGTCTGCTGGGAACGAATTAAAAACAAAAAAAGAACGAATGGGAATCTCCGACGTCGACGAGTCTCACTCACTCACTCTCCGTGTCTCTCGTTACGTTCTTCTCTCTGTTTTTCTTCTTCTTCTTCTTCCTACTTTTCCCTATATATCTCGCGCTCTTTCTCTTTCTGCCTGTCGGTCGCGGGTTTCACCCGGGGCGCCTCTCGCCACAGTAATCGCGTCGCGCCCGTACCTCGCGTCGGCTTTTTATCAACCCCGGTGTGCCCAACCGAATCCTGTTAGACAAACCAGATTGGCGAAGCCCCGACAGCGAGAGAGGTTCGCGCGGCGCGCACGTGTCCGCTAACGAGATTAAAATCGAGCAAGTAGCGGCCGCCACCCGCGTGGGGATGAGGCACGGAGAACGTAACGGCAAAATAAAGTCGGCTCGGTCGCCAGCTCTCACCACCAGCGGCGTTTCGGGGCTTTAGGTTACAAACTTCTCTTTACCCGAGCGATCTGTCGCTCTGTGAACGGTCCCGTGTGTACCACCGAGCGCGCGCTCTCTACCGTGTTTCTCTTACTCGTTCCCTCCATCACCCCCCACCCCGCCGAATTCCCCGTTCAGTCGCCGTAGTACGTCGTGTCGTCGCTTCGACGCTACCGGACGAGATATATACTTCGCTATAGCGCGCGCACTCTGTCTCTCTGCCTCTCTCCGGTATGCCCCCCTCTCCCTCCCGCTCTCCCCCTAAGACCGAGCTTATTGTATCCTTCTCTCAAATTTTCCCTCCCACCCTAGACTTTATACTTCGCTCTCTCGGCCCCTTGGCCGTTCCCGGCAAACTGCTCCCTCTATACGTATCTCTCTATCCTTACGCCTCCTCTTCCTTTCCGCCTCGTCCAGGATTCTCCGTCCGTCTCACGACGCGAATCCGCTCGCGGCTACTGCCCGTTGCCCTGACACGACCGACTCCCGGTCTTTTTTCCATCCATCGGTGACAAAACTTTATTTTTTTTATCGTACGTTTCTTTAAAGTAAATATACGAAACTGACTGCCTTATCGCCGTGTTCTCTCGTTTCACGAGGAGGGATCGGTCTTTCGTTTCTTTCGATGGATGATTTTTTTTTGTTTTGTTTGTTTCTTTCCTTGACACTCGCGAGCGAATTGTTGTATGTGTGCCTACGAGAGCCGCGCGGTTCCCCCGATTCAACCACGATAACCGCCTATCGCAAGATGGCGTCCGTCGCTGCTTGGCCTACGCCGGCCCCGCCCCCCCCCCCCCCCCTCTGCGCGTCGACACCTTCGCGCAGGCACTCTCACTCTCCCCCACGCATCAAATCACGCGCGCGCCACACACCGGCCTCTCTCACACGCGCTCGAGAGAACGAGAATCAAAATTTCCTTGTCCGTCGTACTCTCGTAACCATCAAAGAACTTCCCTCCGCCCGATTCTTTTTCCCGCACTCGTTCGTCGTAAAGTTTCATGCAACATCTCCACACTGTACAGAAACTATACAGCGGCATTCTCATCGAGCCACCGAGCGTCGGACCGAACAGCCAATCGGAATGACTCTGGAAGCGCCGGCGAGAAATCCCCTGCTTTCTATTGCGTAGAATCCTCGACACGGCAGACCCGACGGGGTCAATGAGAATGCTTCATCGCCACTGGCTTGTCCAGAGAACCGCATAAATTTTGCAGATTTTACGCCTTCGAGGTAAACACTCGCCAACGGTGCATCCCGTAATGATATTTCCATTAACAATAGATATGACTAAATTTCAACGATCAGCCGGTTCGGAAAAAAACGTCTCGCTCGAGCCGTAAATGAAATCGTAATTTTTTTTATGAAAGAATCAGGTTTCCCGCACGTTCGTCGCGAACGTGATTACCGAGGTGACCGCATGGCTAAACACAGAGCCCTTGGCATCGTTGGTATAAGAGGATCAGTATTTCGAACGATAGGGCTTCATCCTACGTTATTTCCAAGATATTCGTAGGCCTCGGCTTAGTCGAGTTCTCGACGATCGTACCGGCCAAGGTCGTCAGTCAGGACAGTGTTGTAAACATCGAGAAATACGAATTTGTTCATTGCTTGTCCACCCGATTCACCTTGCACTTCTGGCAAATTCCCGGGATTTGGTGGTTGTCCTTGCACGATAAACGATCAGCAACTGCACACGTTGGTGTTGCGTTCGTTAGAAGATTGCGAGACATGTATCGGTTCTTAAGGAGGTTGCAGCGAGTGGTGTTCATTCCGCCTAAATTCGAGAAATTCGGGCAAGAATTGCAAACACTTCCCAATGTTATAAAAATCTGAAAAAA
>JAPYZD010005138.1:0-11144 GCA_030522725.1 Ichneumoninae sp. B BG-2022a | reverse complement strand
AATTTTTTCAGATTTTTAAGTAATCGTTGATTTTTGTTCTATAAAAAGAACTCCCTCCTTAAAAAAAATCATCGGGGGCAAAATGGGGTACCCTTTGATTTGACTCGCGGCAACTTTTGTCAGCCGAATACAAAAAGTCCTGATAGCAAGACAGTCATGACAGCGATAATTTTGGAGTACCCCATTTTGCCCCGTATCGGTATCGCGTTCGTCTTCCCCGTTTTGCCCCACTTCCCCATTTTGCCCCGGTCTCCCCTACACGGTTGACCGTCATTCAATTTTTTTATTCAGGATGCATTTACTGTTAATCAAATGTACGCCATAATTAAAAAAATTAAATTGAAAGATTTTGTAAAAATAATAGCTGTTTGAACAAAATGGCAAATATGAATAACTAAATGCATTAAATGTATAAATACCCGGTTGTTTTTTCTTATTATTAAAAGATTCGCTCGTGGAAAATAAAGAACGACCCAACAAGGACTAAGAAGCCAAGTTTCGACCGTGCTTGGGCCCGGCTCGGGCGAATGGGCGTCAAGTTTTCGCGACGATCTAGTGTACCTGAGAGAGTTTCTAATAAAACTTTTGCATCTGGTTACGCCGTTTCGCGCGGCAAGTGCGAGGCGGAAAAGCTCGCCGCAGTTAAACAATCTGCGAGCATCGAAATAATATGCAGATGTAATTTCTAGTAACTTCATATTATTCAGAGCGCGAAGGCAGAGAGGGGCCGAGAGAAAGGGAAATGTTCGGGGGGCGGCCGAGAGTGTCCCGAGGCGATACAAGTTCACAATATCGCGCAGGTGCCTCTCCGGAGTGCTACCGTTTTTAACTCAACTACACCCCCGTGTGCGCATCGGCGCATTTAATACGCGAGGTCGGCGCCACGGTGTTGTAGCAAAAACTTTCGCGGATACAATCTATACAATAGCTTTTCATTCCGAAGGAAGAAAAAAAAATTATAAAAACAACAACAACTTCGCCGCCTGTGCCGCTTCCCCGTGCCGACGCCCGCATTGCTTTTAACGAAATAATTTGTCGACCGGTGCATGAATTTACCGCACGGTTCGAGAATTCTTGTAATGATTCGCAGCCCGCTTCGATACTGCTATTTTAAATAAAATCGGGAAGTCACTTCCGATTTGAAAATTTCATTTTTCAATCGGAAGTGACATATTGCGGATATGACGTCAGATCCAGTCGAAAAATAAAATTTTCTAATTAGAAGGAAGTGACGCATTTCCGGTACGACGTCACTCCGGGTCGAGAATCAAGATTTTCAAACCGGAAATGATGTATTTCCGGTACGACGTCACTCCGGGTCGAGAATCAAGATTTTCAAACCGGAAATGATGTATTTCCTGTATGACGTCACTTCCGGTAAAAATCAAGACTTTCAAACCGGTAATGACATATTTTTACCCGGGGTAAAAATCTAGATTTTCAAACCGGAAATAACGTTACTTCGGGTCAAAAATCAAGATTTTCAAACCGGAAGTGACAGCAAGCCCCAATGTCGAATGCACTTGGTTGGCGGATCGACCGCGCACGAGGGTCATTTTTCGCCCGTCTCTCTCAAGGTTCTCTCGAGTACGCGACATTGAAAATCCAAACGTGCGGATCGATTTTTAAAGCGCCGTAGCTTCCGCTGCTCGAGCCTTATTTGCTTCGCGGAGCATCCCACCAACCTACAAACCAGCCTCGAGGGTCTCACACGTGCGGCACACTTTTTTTTCCCCGGCGTCGGCTCGCCTACGCTCCGCCTCGCCCCGAGAGGTAACACAGAACAGCCAATTTCGCGAGGCTCGGATTCCTCTCCCCGCATGGAAACATCACAAATCTTAAAGGAATGACAGTTATAGTGTAGCTGCGTCGAGGAGGATATTGAAGCAGCCAGAGCCGGCAGACAAGGAACGAGTTGAAAAGAGAAACGGAAAATATCGTAGGATAGCATAACGCGACGGAAGAGAAGGTCGGAGGGCGGGGGGGGGGGGGGCTTCTCAAGAAAAAAGTAATATCGATCCGACGTCATCCATCATGGCTCACTCTATTAAACCACCATAGCTTCCCTTTCCCCTCTGACCCTTTTTCCGCAACCACTTTACGCTTCCAATTCCACACTTTCTCCGCACGCTCCTCTTCCTTCTCCCTCGTCAGGGTCCGTCCGAACGGTTCTCTCCTCCCGTCATAGCTATCCATCGAAAAACCATCCCCACCCCTCCACCCCCCTCCCCCGCTCACTTCCGACCAGCCGTGAGCCTACGCTTCCCGACTACGATTTCATCCACTTTTTCTCGTTACAACTCACCCATCCCCCCCCCCCTTCGACCCTCCTCCTCCTTTGCCCCAGATGTGCGAAGATATACGAGATTTTTCGCGAACACCACCGTTTGCTTTGAGGGAGCGAATGACCACCGGAGATGTGGTGTACGGACTCCGTGCCCTCCCTTCACACATACCACTCCCTGTATACACTGTACTGACTCGGCTCCTCTATTCCTCGAATCGGGGCAAACTCGGAAGGTAACTTTATTTTTTATCGATTACCTCCGACCTACCGTTTCGTAAAATCCAACGCCTGCAATCCTGATCTGGATCACACAGGCTTTCGTACACTCCAACTTCATATATTTATTTGTTATTATTTTGTTTATTTATTTATTTATGTTTAGCGTTATAGCACAATATTTTCGCGTAATTTAATATGGAACAATTTTCATTTTTTATCGACTACCTCCGACCTACCGGTTCCTAAAATCTAACACCTGCAATCTTGATATGGAGCACACAGGCTTTCGTGCACTCTAACTTCATTTATTTGTTTAATTGTTTATTTTTTTGTTTATTTATTTATTTACGTTTAGTGTTATAGCACAATATTTTCGCGAAATTTAATATGGACCAAACTTCATTTTTTATCGATTACTTCCGACCTACCGGTTTCTAAAATCCAACACCTGCAATCCTGATCTGGAGCACACAGGCTTCCGTACACTTTAACATCATTTATTTATTTATTTATATTTAGTGTTATAGCACAATGTTTTCGCGAAATTTAATATGGTCCAAAGTACCAAGGAGATTCGCAAAGTTCATCGATTTTACGTTCATTTTTTTTGCTCCTAAAAAAAAAAAACATGCGCACAACGCGTGTTTCCACACATTTTCATGGGTCGCTTCGGAGCGCAGTCTATACACACCGACAGCGTATCCTACATAGATATAGGCTGCCGGCGGCGCATAGTTTCGCGTATAGTGGCCGCATTATTTGCACCCGGATGCCCCTGTCAGCGCGGGGAGCACGGATGGCGCTTGTGTGAAATATAGCGTGTATACACCGTGGTACATAGTATGTACCCACACACACGAATGCAGTTCTCTCCGTCCCTCGGCCAACACACCGAGCGTGATAGGGACGGGGTATCGGGGAGGGGGGGAGAAGGAGGCGAAGGGGGAGAGCGGGGGTTGAAGGGGACGGCTGGTGCTGGTGCCGTGATCACAGGGGCGAGGAGTTATAGCCGCATACACATAAAACGCATTACAGACTCGCGACATAATTGCACCGGACAACTAGGGACCACTGCTGATAACCGGCGAGTGTTTGGTTGATTACCAAGGGGTGCCCACTGTGCGTCAACCGAACGCGAACCCCCGCCCGGCACGAACACGGCGGCAAGATTCAACCGACGGAATATAATGATCTGGGCGAGGGGCGGGGGGGGACGGTTCGAAAAATTAGGAGGAAAAAAAGGGCATTAGGGATCGCCTGCACAGTAAAAAATAATATCGTAAAATTGGAATACGAAGTTTCGTAAAAATAACTTTGTTAAGGTAGTCCTTTCGTTATGTCTGACGCCACCTAACTTCGAGAGAGGAATGGGCGAGGTTACAAAGACTCGATGGAATAAAAATTTGAAAAAAAATCGAGCTTATAGAAGGTGCTGAAAATATTGTTTTTGCATAACAATAATTCTAGATTTTATTAACAACTTACTGAAAAATAATAATTGTGAAACATGTTATTAAAAGTAATTGTCAATTTTTCTGAATAGGTATGAATTTTTCAGAATTTTATGTAATGTTTGAAAATTGCAAATTTGAAACAGATTTTAACATAAAGAAAACGCAATTTTCAAACGTTACATAAAATTGGGAAAAAATTCATACGTATTAAAAAAAAGCAACCTATCATTTACTTTTTCGGTCATTTGTTGCATCATTATTTGTTTCAGTAGTTTGTCAACAACATTGTGGAATGATTATTATCCACAAACAATCTTTTCAGCATCTTCTATATGTATGCTTTTTTTTTAGATTCTCATCCGATCGAGGAGTGTTTGTAATTATTCCTTATTCCTCTCTTATTTCTTTCCCAAACTTGGGCGGCGTCAGACATAACGGACTACCTTAAGTACTGTCACTTACTTAAGGACAACCTTAACTAAGCGACAGACTCGTTTGCTCAGGCTTAAATATACAAACCTATCCTTTTATTTCACGTACCATTAACAATTTTAGTTTGCACTTTTATTTGTAAAACTAGAACCGAATGGTGGCGATTGGAGAATCAACAAACAATTTTGGACATTTGTGGATTAATAAGTTGTAAAAAGTACAAACTCTTTTGACTGTGTAGAGCCGTCGATAAAGGAACGTTGGCCCGCGTTGGACAAATGTAACGATCGCCGGGCGCGACTTCCGGTCGGACGGACCGTTCCCGGATTTTTCCGTTGATAAGAAACTACCATGTATATCGACCACGCAACATGAAAATTTCACGCGGGTGAATAATAATGCTGGCTGCTTCACAATTTGCCGCTCCTCGGCTAATCTTGAGAAGGGTGTTGAACAAATAATGGAATTTCAACAATGTGCGGTCGCTAAATAATCATAGGAGCATGGGAGGGAGCGCGCAGCACGGAATGGGGTGTGCTCGGGGCGCATTAACGTTAATCTTGCGCGTCAGTGACCCCACCCACGCGCCAGCGGCTGCAGCAGCCGACGTACATACATGTAGTATTACCTACGTATTTTCGCGGACAATAAATTTCGGATTGTGAGCGGCTGTACTCGGGTGCAAGCCGGTGCTCGTCGGCAACCACCTTTCTCCGCGCATGTCCCTGTGTTAATCTCACCGATAATGGCAAATATTAATCGAGAACATCGGCAAAAATTCAGTCTTGATCGTATCATGTTAATTCGTGAAATTCACGTCAAGGAAAGTCACTAAAAAACGAAAAGGGTCATAGTTTTTTTTTTTTGAGCCTGTTTCTTCGCTCGAGGTCGAAGGTGGATTCTACGGGGAAGTTCAAAAGCGATGTAAAAATTAAAACGTCCCACCGGAGTTTGGGAGAAGACGGAACTTCATTTCCTATTCAGAACGAAAAAATTCCTCGACTTGTTAAACTCTTGAAGTTGAAGTGGAAGTTGTTGAACACTTTTGGGACGATGTAACCAATAAGAAGATTACACGATTGCTTTTCAATATGTATTTTTTTAATAATTTCTTTTATCGCCCGGTAAAGACAAAAAAAACAAAAACGATTCTGCAACTTTCTTGGCCTTTTCCATTCGACTGCGGAGTTTCGGGGAAATGTTTGTACGGTGTATAAAAAGAGAGTTCGCGAAACGATTCACGGTGAGGATTCACCGACGCGAAAGATCGCGCTTCAAGATTGTATCGCATCTCCCATTGTCATCGCGATCCTCCGGGGATATCAATAAGAAACCCACACAGCATTTTGACAACAACCCGCTAGCAAATAGGCAACATATTTCCGCACGGCATTGTGGCAAAATTGCGTAAATGTCGAAAATTCTTCGGAGCACATTGCCAGCAAGTTGTCAACAAGGATTGTTGGTGCTTCGCGTCTCATCACAACCTATGACATAAATGTTTTGGTAAATTGCTTCCTGAATCTCGTCCATGACCGCCTAGAAGTCTCGATTGATTTACATCACCGCGGAATTAAGCGCAAATATTGGAAATTTCCAATATTAATTTAAGTTAATTGGAGCTACTAAAAAAGCCATCATCTGGTTCCGTTAGGAGTCCCAGCATGGACATTAATAAAAGCCAACTGTACTGTCTTTTTCCTCAGTCAAGCATTCATACGAAATTTGAACTCAAGGTAGCTCAAGATTTATTTGCTTGAGTAACAGTTATTTTGGCTTAAATTTTTTAAAATTCGATTTTTATCAGATTTAAATGATTAATATATATAATGATAAATTTGAATCATCTGGGAATTAAGCGCAAATGATGGAAAGTTAATTAGAGCCACCAAAAAAATTCATCATCTGGTTCATTAGGGGTCCCTGCATGGACATTAAAATCCAAGCCTTGTGTCTTTTCACTCAGTCGAGTATTTGCACAAAATTTCCACTGAAGGTAGCTCAAGGTTTATTTGCTTAAGTGCCGGATATTTTGGATAACAATAATTTATAAAATATATAAAATCGATTGTTTAATCAAATTTAAATGTCTCCATCGATTCTCGCAAATTTCAAGCGCGTCACAGGTAATAGTGTACAAAAATGACTCACTTCGCCATAACGCAGCATAAGAACCATCGGGTGTAAAACCTTATAAACCATTCTCTAGCTAACATAAGAAATCATCTTATCGCAACCGTTGTTGAATTTTTGCCAGGAATATGCTGGACAACTGGATCGTGCTAGCAACAATCGTTGTAATTGTTGACAAATTGTTGAGTTATTTGTTAACAAGGTGCTCACCGTAGTTTCCATGCGATGCAGGCATATTTATGGCAAGGAAACAGCAAAACTTGGCGGCAAGCAATTGCACTTGTTTGCTTGAGCCACGGTTGGCTATTTGGGAAAAATTGCAACATTACAATATGTTGGAACCTCATGCTAGGCAACTATTGTCGCAATATTGCTGGCAATTTGTTGACACCGTAGATTACATGCGATGCATTCATATTTATGGCAAGGAAACAGCAAAACTGGGCGGCAAATAATTGCACTTGTTTGCTTGAGCCACGGTTGGCTAACTGGGTACAATTGCAAGATTACGTTTCAACATGTATTTTTTCAATAATTTTTTATCGCTCGCTGAGGTGTAAAAAAAATCCTCAGCCTTTTCCATTTGACTGCGGAGCTTCCGCGAAACGTTTGTACGACGTATAAAAACAGAGCTCGCGAAGCGTTCCACAGTGAGGATTCATCGACGCGAAAGATCGTGCTTCAAGATTGTTTCGTACACCTCCCATTGTCATCGTGATCCTCCGAGGATATCAATCTCGCTCGAGCGTTCGACACACTCACTGAATCGAGGAGAGAAAGAGGGAGATTTATAAATTGCGATGCCCCAGCGACGGCAGCCTGTTGCAGTAACGCAACTTCCGTTCGAATGAAATATTGCTCCGTCCCCGATGGTAAAAGGTCGCGAGTGCGCTGAAATTCCGTGGAACGCCCAAAGGTCTAAATAACGTTGAAATTTTCCGTTCGACCATTACTCTTCGATACACCTTCGAGTCGTCTTTGTCACTTCCTCGATGCCGGTTTCCCGCTTTTTGTGCCTCTTCTTTTCTCTCCTCCACTCCATAGATCGGGAAGCTCACGCAATCTTTCGCCAATCATCTTCGCAGTCCGAGCCGTAATATGGGAGACTCTCTCAATTTTTCTCCCCGCCTTTTGCTCGCTTTCTTACCCAACGATTTTTGTCATTCTCGTATTACCGCGTCGCGAGACAAGAGGAAGAGTAAAAAGAAGATTTTTATCTTGGTCCTCCGGAGGGAAACCCGCGGATTTTCGCTCGATGCTCCTCACCTCCACGCTGACGAGCTCTCTCGTTTCGTAGTCAACTCTCGCCACCCCCCGCCGACCCCCAATATTATATTCCGTGAGAAGCCACCGAGGGGAGGAGGGAGGGGGCAGAGCTTCGCTCCGGCGCCGCGTTCGATATCGCGAATATTGCCCAAGGGTAGGAAACTCGGAAACACCCTTGACGCCAATCAAGCCTGGGGGAATGTTTGATCAGTTAGTCATTGCTGCCACTGCCGCGAGATCGAAGCGCTGTTGTTAACGTCTCTCGCACCGCCCCCACTTCACCACCCCCCGGTAACCCAAGTTAATATTCCACGTCAAGGATCAAATTGAAAAAACCGATCTGCGCCACTCCGCCAAAGTTCAAAGCCCGCTGGTGATCACTCGAAACAAAAAACCAACGTACAAAAAGAACGGTCGAAGAAAAGAGGCAATAAAGTTTCATATTTGTACTCTCGCTGGATGAAGATCTTGAGAAATTGCTCCGTGAACTTCAGCAAATCTCGCCGCTGCTCGACAGCGCGGTACCGTTTTTTTTTCCTTTTTTTTCATTTGTTCCAAAGATCGAATCAATATAGAGCCAGCGGCGGCCGAAGCGACGCCCGATGCGGAAACGCTCGATTGGAATAACTGATCGTCGACGTGGGGATAAAAAAAAGATAACTGTGTATCCGCGCGAAGCACACATCGGCGGGGAGAGGAAGGTTTTTAACGTGTATAAACGTGGCAGACGTGCCTCCCGGAGTCTCGAGTCTCTGCTAATTGAACGCGTAATTGATGAGGCTGCAGTCCGTACTTACACAATGCTCCAATTGTGCTCAGCGAAGCGCCGGCAGCAGCGGCAGCAGCAGCAGTGTGCCAATATTAGCGATGCACTCGACGTCCCTATAACGGACCCTTCTCAGCACAAATAATGCTCCAAGTACCATAAATACTCGTCAGGTCCCGCAATATGCCGCGGCGTTGCTGTGCCAAGGAATATGCATGTTGTATTATATACAAAGCAAAAAGTTCTGAAAGGCCGCGCCTCTCCGACGTGGGCCGGCCCGACTCTTTTCCCAATCCCCTCGCCACACCCGGGCACTGCACGCTGGAATCATATGACAAATTGTACGCTCGGCTTTCTCGCTAATGGCGAGTTCATTGTCCATTAAACGTCCATTTATTCGTTTATTATTATTATTACTGTGACGGCAACGGGAGCGAGGGTAAACAGTTCCATACAAAGTTTCGCCCGCGGTCGTTATATTCACCGACAATATCGGTATTTTATATCGCCGGTACAATATGAGTGCGCGATAATAATCTTTCCTTCGCTCGATACAACGATGGAACTTGTAAAGTTTCTTTTGATTCCTTTTCATGCTGTTTTTTTTCGCCCCGGACGCACGCAAACGCTCCGCGACCGAAAGCAAAGTTCGGCGATAAAAACGCATAGCCGCTCGCGTGGATTTTAATTTGATCGGTGGAGCGAAGTTTCGCAAAAACTAAGTAATGACTTCTGAATTGCGCGAGTGGGTTTTTTTTTATTTGTTTATTTTTTTAGTTAGTGTATCGTGTGTCGCAACGGAGGCGCGGCGCGTCGAACGGCGCGTCGAACGCGACGCATTAATCCGACAATCCTATTTAACGCTGCGGTGTCCGGGACTCGCGACCGGTCCGGTCCTCGCCGGACGATTCTAATCGCGTCAGCACGCTACGCCACACGCCACCGGTATCTACTTATCGTTATGGCCCCCTCGGACGAGTCGCTATCTCCGCCTATTAAGCCTAACGTCAGTCGTTAATTACAAAGATAGTGTGTGAACACCACCGAACTTCCCGGGGAAGACGACAATTATTCATCCGATCTTAACGACGCGAGAGCTAAATTAACGAGCGTCCCTTTAATCTCTTATTGACGTCCAGCGGGCCGGAGGAACCGCCGACTATCCCCGATGAATCCATATCGAGCATCTCCATCGTGGCTACGGTCAGGGAAAACCGGGAAAAGTCAGGGAATTTCAAAATTGGTCAGAGAAAAAGTAATTTGTCGCCAAATCTTCTATAAGTAAATTTTTCATTTAATTGACGAATTTCTCCTTTTTTATCGAGTTAGATTAAGCCCAATACAGAGCTCAGCATACAAAATCTTTAAATATCTGAATAAAAATAGTAAACATGGTAGATATAAAAATTGTAAACATAAAATATAAAATAACTTTTGATTCTAGACTACAACAATAACAAAGTAAACATACACTAACAGCCTATGGTTATCACGAGACTAGTCCTCCCTACACTTCTCTTCTCTCTTTACTATAATCCGGTTTATTCATATTTTTAATAAAAAGGCCTTTTAAATAAAAAGTACATAAACGGAAGCCTTGAGAAAAATATTTCGAACATTAGAAAAAAAAACTAAATCAAACACATTTTCATTTGCATGATTATTTTTTTTGTTTTAATAGACGTGAGAAGTTTGGTCAGGGAAAATTTTTTATTGGTCAGTGAAAAGTCAGGGAAAAGTCATGGAATTTTGTTCGGGACAAAAAACGACCACCATGATCTCGTTTCCTGGTGTTTTTTTCTCCTCCTTCACGTCACACCTTCGTGGACTTGCCCTGGAAAGAACAAAGACTAATTGGACATTCTCCGACAGATAAGAATGCGCCGCTACTCTAATTGTCCCTCAGGCATTGCCGGAGGAGACCGAAAAATGGCGCTAGGCCGAAGGGGCATCGCGCGGCGCCGAAGATCCATCCAACTGCGACTCCGCCGAGCTCCATTCAGTCTCTCCTATTTTTCCCGCTGGATTTCATTCTTCCCTTTTCACTTTTTTTATTACCCGTGTCGAGTCGAAAGGAACGCCATCGTCCAGGAAGCAGCCGGTTCTTCCATATTCCATCTCGTCGCTGCGGTCGTGTCAAACATTGCCCGGACGATATGGGATCCTAACACCCTTGTATCTCTCGAGTCACCTCCGCGCGTGTATCTACACATGCATCTGTACGTCCTCCATCCACACATCGAAACCTCTCTATTTCCCTGCGTTACCTTCTTTTATTTCTCTCTCCAGTCGTTTCCCCCTCCACACCCCCTCACCCCCGATTCACCCTTCGTCTCTTCCCCACCCCCATTTTTTTCTCCTTCGTCCCTCCCCCTCCCATCACCGAGAGCGTTCCACACTCTCGCGGCTACGTGCCCGACCGATCTGCTCGCTCTACCGACAATAATGCAATTTATTCAATTTCGGTGCTTCATTACGCGCCCCACACTCGCATTGTTTAATCGCCTACACAGACGCGCTTCCCCCCTGCGGAAAAAAAAAAAAAAAAGGAAGGAAGAGTTTTCTCGTAGGTATTTCTCGTTTCGAG
>JAPYZD010005137.1:0-10294 GCA_030522725.1 Ichneumoninae sp. B BG-2022a | reverse complement strand
AGCTTAGCTGAGTGCGGGTAGGGAGTGATAGGGGGGAATCGGGATGGGGTCCGTAAAAACCCGAAAGGGTATACGGTGGAATTGGAACAATAAAAATATAAAATATATTCATTTTCCCGAAAGCTCTCTTCATTTCTGTTCATAGATATTTGCTGCTATTATAGTAACCATAATATAAGTAATAATAATAATAATAACAGTTTTCATTTATAATATATATGAGTTATAACTATTATTCACGATCAATAAAAACTATTATTATTATTTTTGTCGTATGTTGTAAAAATAACTGCGTACAAACAGGAAGAAAAATCACTTTGAGAGAATTCTACGAATATAAACACAAATATGACTTATATCCCGCTGTAATTTATCTTTTATATTATAGCATTAAACATCAGGATTTCCACACTATAAACCTAAATCTTACCTACCCAGAAAATAATGGTATTATTAATTTTTATAAGACAGAAAATAATAAAAGTTAAGTGCATAAACTAATGACCGTTTTAGAGAAAATTTCGAATAGTTCCCGATGGAATGAAAATCTGAAAAAAAATCAAGTGTATGGGAGGTACTGCAAAGATTGTTTTTGTGAAATAATAATTCTAATTTGTCATTAACAAATTGAAGATAAAAATTATTATTCAACTAATTACCCAACAACTTAACTATTTTCCTTCGTGAAAATAATTCGTTTATTTTTCTGAATGCGTATGAATTTTTTCAGATTTTTTTGTAATCTTTGAAAATCGCGTTTTTTCTATGCTCAAACTGTGAAAAAAACGCAATTTTCAAAGATTAATTTGGGTTCAAGCGTGGTAAAAAAATTGAGTTTAAGCACTTTTTATTTTCGAGACTAGATAAACCATTTGTTTATCAATTGGGAGTGACTAGCCGTAAATAGCTGTATACTGACATTGTCTAGCTCAAACGAAAATGAGTGTCATTATTTATGCATGAATAGAGTTGTTTCTCGGTTAATTAATAGTGAACACCTTTAAGTCTACAAGAAAAATATTTTCGGAGTTCTTAGAGAAATTTACTGAAAGGTTCTTTTCGGCCGATGAACGGTGGGAACTTTATTAATATATTATAACGGGAATAGAATGCTCATCATATATATATGTATAGTCTTGTCATTATCAAGATTCTTATTCGGATACTCTGCGACACACCCAGATAATTCCCTTGAGCCCATCATCTTCAAGCGTCGAATTACCAACATTTTCGTTGGTTACCTCTAAGGTCGTCGGGGATAGTTTGATCGATGCCAGGAATTTCTCCCATCCCGATTCATTCCGGGGTTACGTCAAGCGGTTTCCCCTCAGTCACTAGTTAAGTGTAGTCGCTTGCAAGTAAAAATATTACGGTGAAATCTTTATACACCAGCAGTTTAGGGAATGAACTCCCTGGTTTCACGGAATGAGATAAATGTCACATAAGGAGACTGCCAAGATGTCTTCAAGCTGGTCCCTGATGATAAACGAAAATATACAGAACGTTGAACACATAAAACTGACACCCGCGGCACAACGGGAATTGGGCTGTGTAGTCGGTGAATACGTGTTCCTAGAATATCCATGGGCTTACGTGCCGCGTGAAGTCGTGACGAGGCTAACCGGGCAAACTGGTTCGGATCTGGAAGTCTACACAGATCGAATTAATGCCTACCAAGCCGAAAAATTCCTCGTAGGTTACGCTTCGAGGGAATTGGTATCCACGAATTTTGTCATCTGTCTTAGTGAATCTGCTCGAGACAAGGTCCGAACCCGGAACAGACTGATTACTAATACAATCCTTAAAAAAGTTGGTATGATGATAAAAAAGACTCCTAGCACTTGGAATTCCGTGAAAAGCGACGAAGGTCTGGTTGAAACTTTCGGGAAAATCGCTCGACCGTTGTTCGAAATAGAAATATCCATACCGGTCTGCCAGCTTGGACGAAAACGTGACCTTGGTGAACGTGGCACTGATCAAATCAGGGACGGGTATATAGAGATTCTTCCTGGCCACCGAAAGTATAATAATGTGCCGATGAAGATGATTTCACGTTATGTTCAGACAAACCTCGAAGGTAGAGAAGTAAGCGTTCAGTGCTACTTTGGTTATCCCAAAAACAAATGGACCCAGCATGACGAGGTTATCTTCGTCAACTCTGAGAAAGTCGACGGGTCAGACACGATTCAAGGGGAATCCATTTATCGAAGCGATCACGGTGAGGAATCTACTGAAAAAGTTGGAAGCAATATTGAAGAAACTGTTGATGAAGTGTCTCAAGTGCCAACACCCTTAGAAACGTTTTTAGATTCACGTTTCGAGGAAATAATCGATCTCACGAAATATAATTCCGCTATTAATATGCACTCAAGTGATATTGATAATCTTGTAAAGAGATGCTTCATAGATTACAAAATCGAAACTACAGTCGCCTACAAAGAACTGGGGTGTTTCATATTTTGTAAGAATAAAAAAAAAGAGTTGATTTCTGATGTCTCATGGCATCTGAGTCGTCCTGGTTACTTTGCTATTTCCTACGTAGATCGGTCTTGCTATGATTTAATTGATTATTCATCAACCAACGAATCTTTGATTAGAAACTATGCGACTCCGGACTTGTACTCCCGAGTACTCATATGGTCACTCTCCGATTCTCTTCAACCGACGTTACTTCTACAAGATATACGAGAAATCCGTTCAGTATCTTTTTGTCCATACCGGGAAGACGTTCTTATCGGAGGATCTGCTAATGGGCAGATCGTTCTATGGGATGTTCGAGGTCATCTCAACGACAGCCCCACTCAATATCAAAACCATTCTGATCAAGAAGATGAGAATATTTGCGAATGTAAAAATTTTACCGGAACAAAATCCACCATAAATTCAGTTTCTGCTTCCGATAGACACAATTCCCACATATCGCCAATTTGTGCGATTCGATGGCTTCCTACTGACTGCAGAATAGAATCAAACGGAAAACTCACCAAGCTCCCAGAAAACAATAGCGTCCAATTTATGTCTGGGTCTGAAGATGGTTCGGTGGCAATTTGGGATCTTCTGTGGCAACCAAGTTTGAAAACATCTGGTAAGAGTTTAAAGAGCATAGTGGCCGCTACATTGGCTTTCAGCGAGGATCTGAAGAGACTGGATGGTGTATTTGAACCTCATTTTCGAATAATGATACAAGCACCCAACAAACGTATAGGGTTGACCGTGCTGGATCTCTGTCTAACACGGTCGAGTATCTTTCAGACACAAACTAGTCAACAGATACATTCTGAAGACGAAACAAATGTTATGAAATATCTCTGGCTGGGAGTAGCTCAAGGTCAGATAATCCTGGGCACGTGGCGTGGGCAAGAATTAGACTCCGAGATTGTGAGTTCCGAAAGTAGCGACATTCTTCAACAATCATCTATTCACGCGGGACCAGTCGTACAAATATCAAGGTGTCCGCAGATTGACGACGTGCTACTATCAATCGGTGGTCACGTCTTTGCCATCTGGAAAGACGACTACCTGTGTGCTCCATTGCTCTGGCGAAGGCGACCTGTTTGCATGTATACAGCGTGCTGCTGGAGCATCGAGATACCAGGAATATTTCTCCTAGGGAGGAGCGATGGTGAACTGGAAACATGGGACATCAGCCGCAAGCTGTCGGAACCGGTCCTCGCGCAGACCTTTTCCGGAATCTTGATAGCGGGACTCTATGGGGCACACGGCTTCTTCAACGATACTTCTTTCAAGGTCATTGGAATATGCGATTACAACGGAGCATTTCGAGTCTATGAAGAAATGGTAGAGAGCTGCAATGAAAACTCGGAGAGACTCGAGTGGTTTCGAAACTTCGTGAAGAGGGAAGTGGAACGGAAAAGAGCGTTCCACGAATGGCAAGACGAATACTTGAAGAGCAATGAGAAAGCTCTCGAGCGACGAGCTGGAAGAGTGACCGCAGATGCCAAGAGACGTCACGAAGAAGCGAGACAAAAATTTGTGAGGGAACAGGAAGAATTAGCAAGATTGAAAACCGAGCGAAAAATGAAAAGTGTGCCCAAATCGAAGAACACTTTGCGCCGAGCTAAAGATCTTGAAAGAGCTAAAAGCGTTCTGCTGCAGAAAAAAGGATTTATTCCAGAAAAACTTGAATATAATAGGATTCCGTTAGTTCGGCAGCAAGACGAAAAAAATTGTCGATTGGCCAAATCACAAAAAGAGATTTCCAATTGTAATTCGTACTTTGTTGACACTTTATCTTGTGAATTTCCGGAATATTTCAGTCAGGAAAAAAATAATGTTCCGGAGTTTATGGAGAAATTGGAAAAAGAGTCGGATGACATTATACGAGGGGATTTTGAAAAATATTCTGTGATTCAAAATGCAGCTTATAAGCTTTTGTCTGGAAAGCCTGGGCTTCCAATATTTGATTGGAATCTTGCAATGAAAGCAGGACGCTGTAGAAAAAAACACTGATTAGTAGATAATATTAGAGATGATTGACCGCAGTCCGAGAAATGACGATGATCAATGGAATTATAATATCCACAGTACGACAACTTTCTGTATTGGGTGATTACGTCATTGAACATAAGATAGCACATGATAAGATAAGCATATCGCGAGTCACTTGTTTTCAGTATTCGACGTTACAAAGATGGGAATTTCGAAATTTACTTTGTGATTCGTTTACATTAACAGGATAATAAGATAGGTGTGGCAAACACTCAATCTATAAGGTATTTGCAGTATATATTTATATGCTGACCTTCGGGAATAATTTCAGAAATGACGCTTCTAAATTTAGCCACTTTCTATTCATAAATATTGAAAAAATTATTGAAACGTTTTGGGTTTCTCAGTCGACGCCTTCATTAACGCCTACTGTTCTAAATTCATGTAGGACGCTCCTATCCTGTTGAGAAATCGACTTTAGGTAATACACCTGTCCCATGCCAGTGGGAAGTTGACTCCATAGCTAATCGCAGAAAATTTCGTAATGGTTATTTCAGGCACTTGGAATCATATGTATGGCATGCGCCTCTCCAGCGTGGATAGCCGCAACAAGCTGGTTCCTCTTCGTCGCAACAACGGCCTTTATCACCACCCTTCTCTGGACCTTCGTCTATCTGCTGTCCATTCGCGAGGCTCTTAAAATTCCCATCAATTGGATACTCAGCGTAAGTTTTATCCACTCGACGAATTTGCATATACGTTGCAACGCAATTCTTACATTTATTTATCGTTTTACCTGATTTTTAATCGACGTCGTTACTTTCAGGAACTTTTGAATGCAGGGATAGACACTGTCCTGTACGCAATTGCTTTTATCGTACAACTCTCTGCGTGGAGTGCGCTCAGTCATTCACATGGCGTCAAAGGCGCAAATATTGCCGCTGGTGTAAGTACCCTAAATTTTATGAATCGTAAGAATAACCTCTATAGAGAATAAAGAATATACCTCTGTAAACAATATCTTGAGACCTCCTCATAGAGGAACGGTTTACAAATAATAGCATTTAGTTTTCTCAATTTTCAATCATTCCACTTCCACTGTTTTTTCAATGGAAATACAAATTTAATCTTAATATCTGCGCCCTTACCTTAATTTTATTTTTATCGGAATCCATATCAAGAATCCAGAAAAATCTATTTATCCCATATTAAGTTTTAGCTCAAGGAGATCACAGTGTGGAATGATTAGACATTTTTTAAACATCATAAATCTTGTAATAAGTTCACACCCTGCATTATTTAATATATCTCTCAGTTTAGTAGGTTTTGGCTCGATAATTAGTTTTCGCTAAAGCATGTATTAAGCTTTGATGGTGAATTTTCAAGTAATAAACAATTTTATCAAATTTGAACTTCTTAAATACAATATCAAGCAACCTCGATGTTCACTCGTGGGCAACATTTCACTTCAAGCGCTCAAAAATTGCGACAGCCATCCAATTGTTGCTTTCTTATCATACACATACACACATACTTCTAAACGTCAGACAAAAATCGGATTTCCTATCGTGAAAATCATTTTTTATTGCATACTACTTTTTGTGACAAATGGACAAAACTCCCTCATTTTATGCCTGTAGCGTTGTGAAAGTGTGCGACAAAGTAATTGGTTTGATTTAGACATGCACGGAGTTTTTATCGCATGCATTACAAAATGTTAATTATGCAACACATGCACAAAAAGTCCCTCCTCTTCGTTTCCGAAATAATGGAAAATAACATATCTGGGATAAATCAAAATAAAAATTTTACTTGCGGCATATTGGAGTATAAACACACTTTTAAAAAATCTCTTTTTAAGTACTTCAAGTCAAGATGCTACCGCATCTTTTGATATTAGTTTCCAACATATTGACGATTCTCCCTATTTTTATGTTAGTAGTAGATTAGTAGTGATAGTAGGGGAGAGCGGGGCAAAATGGCATACCGGGGGAAAACGGTATAATGAAACAAAACGCAATTCTCCAACAACTTTGGGATGGTGGCGATGGTGGTACGTGGGGCAAAACGGGTTCGAAAATCCGGATGTATCGTTGGAACAAAATGGGGCATCCAAAAATTATTGGAAATTTGAGTTTTGCCCTCACTGTTCCGTGTTGCCCCTCTGTGCCATTCTTCCCCGGTCTCTTCTAGTAGTTTATTGCCAGTTATATACATATACAATATATCCTGGCGCAGTTTATACCAATATATTCACATATGTACTGTCAATTGGCCATCGCCCGAAGGCCTTCATCCATTTCATTTTATTTATTATTTTTAACGAGAATATTACTACAATTTTTTTTATTTGCCGCTGCCCTTTAGTTATTTTTAGCAGAGTTACTATTTTTTAGTGTTAGTGACAGTATCAAACCCTGATGGATAATACGGATCTTTCTTTTTACTTGTTTTAGGTGTTTGGAATATTCAATACTATTGCGTACGCGGCCGGCACATATTTCCTTTGGCTCGAGTGGAAAAACAGAGATCCTCAGTGAGGAGCTTAGTACGTGAAAAATAAACTACTATATATCATCAGCACCCACCCTGCAGGATATTTCCGCAACCATCGTCGCCGTCAGCGGACGCTGAATTCTCTTCTTACTTTTTCTTTCCTCCCTATTCTACCAAGGTATCCACAAACTACTGTAACCCTGACGAAATAATATTTTTGGGAGCATTACTATTATAATTGATTTCTTTTGGTTATATGATTTTAGTTGTGATAGTTACAACTAATTTAATATTGTCTTTTAGTATTATTTCTCCCAATATATGTTCTTCGCAAGGGAATAGTTCAGAAGCAGTCTCTAAGCGTTAACAACTGTTTATCCGAGAACGTCGGATTACCGCCAATGTCTGATATAAATCAATTGAAGGTCCTGGTGTCCGATTTATGTCGAAGTGTAAAGGGTTCATTGAGGAGCAGCTTATTCTGTTGAAGTAGTACTGGCAATATGTTAACCAAAGACTGGACATTGTAGAAGGTTTAATTTTCAATATTTTTAATGAAATTATCTATTGTTGGTGGTTGACAGGATAGGGCTTTTTTTTAATGACCTCACCACGAATCTTTCCATAGTAATCATAGAGCTATTGCGCTGCAACCGAACGAAATAACCTTCTCAAATTTCCCTTTAGACTCTACGAAAACGAATCTTAGGTGCGATATTAAAAAATGTTATTGATTAATTAAACGAAAAGTCTCACTTAATAATTATAAAATGATCACATGCATGCCTGCACTCATGTGCATTTCATGTATGTAAATACAAACGTCGACTAATATATATAAATATACATTTTATATGGTATACAAGAAAATTTGTTTAAATTTGCTAATACACTGGACGTATTATACGAAACTAGAGATTTCTTTAGATTACCCGATTATTTATCAATATTACGCTTTTTTATATACATAAACAATTGTTTATCTATCATCTTGAAGTATGCACCTTAAAGGTTGAGAGATTTGTCACTACAAGTGCCTTTGGGATTCTCCATGATTTCAATAAATTTCAAGTGATTTCAAGCAAATTAATGAAAAACTGCTTAAAATTGGTAGAAGAATAATATTATCATCCATGTAGGTAATTTATATGACGCAACGACTAAATTTCATATTTGTGACAACGAATTTACAATAATCCGGAATATTGAAAAATAATCCGTAGCTTGTTTTTCCTTCACCCATATTGCATTGTAGTCCTTATGACTAAACTAGATAAACAATGAGGATTGCATTTACTTATCAAGCTCTACTTTAACAAACAGATTTTATTTTATCTTTTGACATTGTTAATTGTTAATATATATAGATATATATAATACTACACACACACTCATAGTACAGTGTTATATATATATATATATATATATAATACTGTACTTGTGTAGTGTCATCAGTAGTTATCTACGATCATGTACATCTGTTTGAATTTTTATTTTCAAATTTTATTTATTTTAATCTATCGATGATGAATAAAGCTTAGAGTTAAACCTTGGGTACCATACATTTTTGCCGTTTTAATTCCCCGTTGTCAGCAATGAACTCTACATTGTGATAAGATACTTCTAAGATGAATCAGTTTTTTGGTGACAAAAATCACACCGTAACACAACGTAATACAGAAAAAAGTTGCTGGTGTTTAAATCCACAATACGCATAATGAAAATGCATGTATCATACGTGATGTACAGCTATGGAAATGCCGAAAAAAGCTTTAATTCGTGCGATCAAAAATGTGACCTATGTGTGAGTTGTGACTGCTCATAGCCAAAGTTGCGTAATTTTTATATTATACTGCTCGACATTTTCCAAACCGATTCATGAATATTTTCATGACAACGGGTTAAAAATGTTGAAAAATTTATAAAAAATTTCGCGGTCTAAGTATGCGTCTGTTTATGTGTGTCAGTATGTCACAAATTTTGAGGGATTGGGTTGAAACACACATCGAAGTTACCACCAAGGTTATTTTATATTGAATTTCTTCAGAATCAGGGATTCAAAAATTACGCAGGATTTGTTTACTTTTCTTAAAATTAAAAATTCGTTCTTTGTCGCTTCTGCAATTCCCAAGATATCTGGTTCAAACTATGTACATTAGTGGAGATACTACCAAGTATGATTGAGTTTAGTTGGTATTGAGTTTTGTCAGAAACCGTATAGAGGTTCAATTTCCGTTTCATTAAATTATTATTATTATTATTTTAAATGACCGTTGATAATTGTAGAAAATAATTATCAAGCTAAAAAAACCTGATAAATCAATCTGCAAACAAATGACAATCAAGAAAATTGATGGATCGACAAAACTATACTTGGTATAGCTTGATTATGCTTTTTATTTTTTCGACAAATTTCCAGTGTCCTCAAAATTTGCTCTTTTCGAACAAAAACTTAATGAGTCGTTGACAAATAGGCGTTTAACAATACTTGACATGAGCTCCGGGAAAAATAATTGGGGATAGAGTCTAGATATCAAAATTCATCACTTTTCAAACGTCCCAAAACATTACAATTTGTACTACTGAGCTGATCTTTCACTTTACAAAGTATAAAGTAAATTATTATATTATTATTATTAAAATAAAATTCTTTTATTCGAAAAGTTTCCTTTATGAGGAAACCACAAAATTATCGAACATTTTGTAGCAGATATGTGAAAATTATAATCTTTGGGGTATTTAATTTTATTTGTTTTTCATACGTTGGTAATATTAATAGATTACCTATGTAATTACTTACAATGGGAAGTACATTTATATCTCGACTGTTTGACACAAAATATAACGAAGATGTGACAACTCTTCTCGTCGATGCTCATTTCTTAAGGAGGGAGTCTCGCTGCGAGCTGACTTCGCATAAGTTCGACAACAATATGAGAAAATTACAAGTACTCCTTGATGGTGTAAAAATCTGAAAAAATCATGTATACTAAAGGTACTGAGAAGATTCATTTTGCATAATAATAATTGCAAAGTATTATTAACAAATTCATCAAAAAATTAATTGGTTAACAAAGTACCCGGCAACAAAACTTTTTTTTTAACGAAAATGATTCGTTTATTTTTCTGAATACGTATGAATCTTTTCAAATTTTTAAGTAATCGTTGATTTTTTTTTATAGAACAAAAATCAACGATTACTTAAAAATTTGAAAAAAATTCATACGTATTCAGAAAAATAAACGAATCATTTTCGTTAAAAAAAAGTTTTGTTGCCGGGTAATTTGTTAACCAATTAATTTTTTGATGAATTTGTTAATAACATTTTGCAATTATTATTATGCAAAAT
>JAPYZD010005136.1:0-10295 GCA_030522725.1 Ichneumoninae sp. B BG-2022a | reverse complement strand
ATTTATTTTATTCTTACATTCTAAGCAATCAGCGATAATTTATATACTTATAATTTATAACCAACCAATTGCAGACTATAACATTTATAGTAGGGCTGTGTAGTTAGGCCGGTTAAAATGTCTTAGCCGGGTAAAACAGCTTAGACGGCTAATACATTTTTTAATTTTTTCAATTTGAATTTAAATTTTTCTGTGACAATGCACCCCGGTTCTATTTCTTAATAGAGGTCGGCGAAGGATTTCATTGGTACAGGAGGTTGTTACAAATGACCCCACTACCCGTTACAATTGACCCCACCACGGCCCAAATTATTACCGAATTTTATTTGTGTTTAAAGGGACGGTGTTCGCAATTCCGTGCTACTTTCTGCTTGAAATTTTTTAACTAAATACCTAAGACTAGGTTAAAGGTACACCATTGGATGCCGAAGCGTTACCCTCTCGGGTTTGTTGGTAAAAAAAGGATTTTTGTTACTTTTGACCCCGGTCTCTCCTATCGTTGGGACAAAATGAGGCATCCAAAGATCATTGGAAAATTGAGTTTTGCCCACGCTGTCCCGTTTTGCCCCACTGTCCCATTTTGCCCCGCTCTCCCCTACGCTCCTCGCTCGAAAGACCAGTGGCACGTAATCGTGTACGTAACATCGCCCGGTGCTGATTCTGCTGGTGGGACTCTCCTCGACATCTGAATTGCAGCGGGAGCGCAAGCAGCGGCATGACTGCACACGGATGCTGTATGCAGAGCAGCCACTGTACGCCGCATTGAAGCTCTTCTCGCCGCGGCTTTTGCAGTTCAGTAAATGAAATAAATGCGCTCATGCCCGTCGGTGGTAGCAATTAGTAGGGCAAGAGCTACCCTGTTACCGGCTCCGAGACGCCGACGAGCGAAGATTAAACATTACTCGAGCCAATCGCGTGTACCTGCTTGGGAAGCGGGACCGGTCGCTCATGTACCGGGTGATGCGAAATACGTTTTGGATAAGACGGCACACAGAAAAAAAAATTATTTGACGGCCACCATTTATTAAGATTAAGTAAAATATTTATTTGATTTAAATAGATATTTATTTGATGAAAATAAATATTTATTTCATTTAAGAAACTATTTGCTGAATTAAATTTAATATCTATTTAAATCGAATAAATGTTTTAGTTAATCTTAATAAACGGTGGCCGGCAAATACACTTTCTTTCTGGGTGGGACCGCGAGTCGGAGGGACTTCCGGTGCGGGAAGATTCTGGGGTTCAATTAGGGGGGTCAATTTTTAGAGGCTAGTTTTATGAGGAACGGTTTTTGAATGGTGAAGTTGGCTTGCGGTTCAGTAAATGAAATAAATGCGCTCATGCTGTGAGGCTGGTGGATTTAGTGGGGCAAGAGGTACCTTGTTAGTGGCTCTGGGACGCCAACGGGCGAAGATTAACATTAGTCGAGCCAATCGCGTTTACCCGCTGGGGAAACAGGGTAAGTCGTAAATTTGCGGGTTGATGTGGAGTAAATGTACAATGTGATGAATAAGTGTACTAGGTGAGGGGAAATAAATTTGGGATGGAACGTATCGTGACTCGGAGAAATTGTCCGAGTCACGGTACGTTTTCCGGTGCGAGGAGATTCTATGGTTCAATTAAGATAAATTGTTACCGGCAAATTTTATTAGCCACCATATAGTTTAACGGATTGAATATATCAGAAACTATCTATGTAGACGTTTCCCCTGGAAACTATTCGTTATAGTAGGAAACACCATCCTTTTTCTCAGTGAAAATGAAATCCCGTTACGCGAAAAAAAAAATCATTATCAAGTCTTTAATTTCGCCCAAATATAATCAATTTTTATATTTGTTATATATATTTTATCATTTTTTTATTTGTTATTATTATATATGACAAATAGAAAAATTGATTATATTTGGGCGAAATTAAAAACTTGATAATGGTTTTTTTTTCGCGTAACGGGATTTCATTTTCACTGAGAAAAAGGATAGTGTTTCCCACTATGACGAATAGTTTCCAGGGCAAACGTTTATGTAGATAGTTTCTGATATTTTCAATCCGTTAAACTATAATTATAGTTGCGACAATGATTGGTTGCCATTGCCGTAACTATAAAATGCAGACGTTCCTTTTCGGAACTATTTTTCATCGTACAAAGTCAGTATTGTTGCTTTTACTGTGTAATTTTTTCTCAGTGTTGTTTTAATTTTTTTCAAATTAAATTCTGAGTCACCACGTACATGTAAGTTACACAGGTAGCCGCGTAATCCGAAGATCGTACGTGCTCGCACACTGGAATCATTTATTCTCAAACCACGACTACATTCACGCGCCCCGACAATGAGAGTGCGCCGGTGTGCTACGTGTGCGGTAAATCGCACGGGGTTGGAAGGAAAAATAGCGCTCTCGGAGAGACAGAGAGAGAGAAGGGCCAGCCTCGCCTCCTACCGTTCCAATTAAAGTAATAACCGAGGGCTCCAATGTTTTTTCCCCGTTTCATTCCTTTTCATTTCTTTTTTTGTTTCTTTTCTTTGCCTTTTCCCCTTCGTTCTTTTCGCTCCCTTCTCGGCTCCTGCTCTTTTTCCCAAGGCAACTTGTTTTTTTTTACCCCACGGCTTTAATAAGTTAATATTCGAGGTAAGCGCGACCGCTGGAGTTAACGAAAAATTTTCTCATGCAACTTGTCGAGCTACGAAATCGAAATTCGTCCGGTTGAAATGAAAAATCAGCGGTATGGCCACGGTTAATTTACCAAAAATGACCGGTACATTAACCGGTCACTTTACCGATAAAAATCGTCAGCTGATACAACTTACCGATTAAATTTAATAAATTACCGTAAATATTTGCAAAGTGGACTATTTATCAGTAGTAAAGTGAATTTGTGGCCGAAACTCTACCGACGTTTGTTTCGTTCCCGGATCGACCGGAGAGCAGCTTAGGATAACGCGAAGTGCCGATGATTCCGCACGTTTGCGTTATATATTGCGGCACCGCGTGTGCACCTTATCCAGATCGCGCACTCACGAGCGCTCCAATGCTTTTTCCTAGTTTCATTCCTTTTCATTTTTTTTGTTTCTTTTCTTTGCCTTTTCCTCTTCGCTCTTTTCGCTTACTTCTTGGCGTTTTTTTCCGCGGCTTCAGTACGTTAATGTTAATGAAAAATTCTCTTGCGGAACTTATCCAGCGCCGAGATCGAAATTCGTCCGGATAAAATTTAAAAAATCAGCGGCAGGGCGATGGGTAATTTACCAAAAATGACCGGTACACTAACCGGCAAAAACCGCCATGTAGTAAATTTACCGATTGCATTCACTAAATTGCGAAACTATTTGCAAAGTGGAGTATCAGTACTAAAGTGAATTTGTGGCTGGTCGTAACTCTACCGTCGTTTGTTTCGTCTCCGGAACGGCCGGAGAGCGGCTCAGGGTAACGGCAAGTGCCGAGGATTCCGCACGTTGAGACGTTACATGTTGTAGGCCCGTGTGTGCTCCTTTTCCGGATCGCAGGCTCGCGAAGGCCCGAATTTCCGAGGCTCGTACGACATTGTCTGGAACGGGCGGGCGAAACCTTCATTAAAACGTTAGCCCGACGTGTTCACGAGCTCCGGGGAATGCGACGATTCGTTTCTGTCCGGTTAGCCCTGACGGGTTGCGCCCTGCCGCGAATATATGCACCATCGCTACCCGATGCATTCGCTCGTAGGAGGGTCTCAAATAAGAGGCCACCGCGGTCCTCGAGCCTGACACTCGCTCTCGACCTCGTTTCCTTGGAAATTTCTCGTTACTAATTTTATCGATTCGACGACGTGTACGAGCCGAAGGCCCTCGCGCGACGGCGACGGAGCCTTCACGTTCCCGGAGGAAGCTCCCCGTAACACGGTCGTTCCTTGTAAATTATTTTCTAAATGAAAATTCTTGCAGAGTCGAGGAACTCTCGAGATCAATTTTGAAATATCTTGGATGAGGAAGCACTTGGGAGAATGAAGAGGCGCGACATGCAGGTATTAAAGGTTGGAAGAGACAAAAGTTCGCTTACGTACTCGTCAACAATTGCGCCAATTTTTTCTGCATGAAGATTAGAAGTGCGCCGAATTAATACGCTGGTCTTGGTACAACGGCTTGTGTTTATTTATTTGTCATTTATTTATTGGTAGACGTAAAACGAATTCCTTTTTTAAATAACGAAAGAAGGAAGAGAATCAAAATGTTCACGCTTTGTGCGTTAAGAAAACAATGACCCGGAGCGAAGAATTTTGGTTGACGCCACTTTTTTGAAGTTCTGAACGGTTCTTCCAAAGAAAACTTCACGATCCGGGCCGTGAGCTTGTGATTGACGATACGATAAACTCTCCATCTTGCCGCGAAGGTGCTTCTCACCATCGGATGTACCTCAAACGGATGTACCTCAAACTTACCTGTAACAAACTTACAGGTAAGTTTGTTTTGTGAAGTGTAGTTCTATAGTAATTGTGAAGCGCCTCTTACGAAGAGATCAAATCGAGGAACTTCTACGATTTGATCTCGAGGATGAGGCGCAAAACACAATTTATCGATTAAACGAACTTACCTGTAAGTGAAGTTCTATCGTAATTGTGAAGCACCTCTTACGAAGAGATCAAATCGTGGAACTTCTACGATTTGATATCGAGGAAGAGGCGCAAAACACAATTTATCGATTAAACGAACTTACCCGTAAGTGAAGTTCTATCGTAATTGTGAAGCGCCTCTTACGAAGAGATCAAATCGTGGAACTTCTACGATTTGATCTCGAGGATGAGGCGCAAAGTACAATTTACCGATTAACCGATCTTCCCTGGAAATGAAGTTCTAATGGAATTGTATGAAGCGCCTCTTCCTTGAGATCAAACCACAATACTAAGATTTGATCTCGTGGACGAGGCCCCAAATACAATTTATTTATTATGAAATCCCTTCAACCTTAATTTTGCCAAAAATTTGGGAGGACAGTTGGGTTTGGCCAGACGCAAGCAAAATCAAGTCTGGCGGATAATTTTGCACAGGCCGTAACTTCCGGTAGCAAGTGGAAAGCTCGCGAAGGTAGGAAGACGCATTAATTCTGCAAAGGAATATCACCGCGTCAACAATATCAACACCAACTTGCAGCGAAGCATATTAACGGAGTGGCGTTTCTGCACCGCCCCAGAACGGTCGCCACGAATGGGCTGTATAACGTTGATGCTGTTCGTACTCGCTCCTTCGAAGATCAAAGGCATGATGTGTCTAGGCAGTCCCTACGGACACCGCCTACTCCCTTGTCTAGCGACGCGACTAATGACAAACTTCGAGGATGGCGAATTCGTAGGGGGACTTCGTTTGTCTACTACGTGGCGAGACTACATTAGTATCTTCCACCAAAGTTATGGACCGTGTCTTATCACGAAATTGCTAAGCTCTGGAAACCTGAATATTGTCGCTCTACAACCTGCGACAACCCACCTAATTTTCGTGCCGTTCTCGTAGCATGATAGCGGGCGACCAGCCGACAATGTAGATATTTTTCACGGTGCACAAAGGTTTGCACATTCAACGCACATATCTCGGCCACAAAGGTCTACATTTTTTTTAGTTTACAATTTTTGCTTTTCGTCGCTAAAACGTATTTTTAATTACAGAGATGATATAATTGGCAGGCAGAGAAATTTTGTATGGTATTTTAATTAGCAATAAAAAAATGTTAAATGTAAAAACCTATGTACTGTGTCTTACAACTTCCAGAAGTTGTGTCAATTGTGTTCACGCCTAGAAGTGACGTTTTGATATCTCCTGGGACTTTTATGTAAACCATGGTTTTGCGATTGTTTTTTTTTTTTTTGTTAATTAAACATTTTCCTAATCAATGAGGTCTCGTTGGTGGTCTCAGGGTTAAATTTTGCGACGCTAGTTAGAGCTTAAGATTGAACTTAAGATTGAAGTTTGGCCCGAACTTCATTGCCTGCTTAAGATCTATCTTAAGTTCGTCATGAATAGATCTGGCAAAAGAATTTCGCGAATCCATTTCCATGGAATGATTGATGGAGAACATTTCTTCCCCCGCCAGTAGCTGACATGATCAATGATTGTGAAGATGGATGGAAAACGAACGTGGAGGGCGATACGATTTTTTTTTATGTCTTTTTGTCACTTCTTATTAGTCTAAACCTAAGATCGATCTCAATGTCGAAGCGACGATCGAATTTGAGATCAGACTTAAGTTTCAACCTAAGATCAAACTTTAGCACGAAATCAAGTTCAAGCTGAGGTTCGAACTTAAGATAACGATTCAGTGGTCTCGAAGCATCATTCCTGGTCCACCGTCATCGGTAAAATCTAAAACCAATTGGGTCACATCCGTTCGAGCTGACAAGAAACGACAAGAAATATCTCAAAAATCATTCCACCCGGAGTTTCCTCCTTTGCTCTCAGCGAGCGGGCGTCCCACGTCGCCTTTGTTAAAACCTTTTACGGTGACGAGTTCCCGGGAGAGATGCAGCTGCAGGAGAAGCGAAGCGAGGCCAGCGTCAGTTGAAGCGGAGAAGGAATGAAATCTTCCCTTTCTACCTTTATTTTTCATCTTTTTTCGGCATTCGTTTAACATTCGACCGCACCAGAGAGACAAGTCTGAAGCGGCGGACCATCAGCGCGGCTATGGGCTCTTTTTTCCGTCACGTGTAACGCCCCTTTGCTTGCGCCCAAAAAAACTTCATCCCTCCAGGCTTGGACGCGAAACTCATCAACCGGAAAAACTCTGCAGTTTTGCCCCACGGAGCCTACCAAAAAAAAATTAAAAATTAAAAAAAAAAGAATCCGTAATAAAGCCAGAAAAGATTTTCACGAAATTGACATATGATGCAAGAAAAATATTTACCTTTCGCGACTCGAGCTTAGAAGGGAAACTAATCGAAGCGTCGGTTTACGGAGCAATGTTGCCCGAGAGGTGGAACAGAGTTTAAAATATACACAGACGGAAGCGAACCAGAACCGGAACAAATTTCAGGGAGGTCAACATAGGTAAGCTTGCGGTACATCCGAGCGAGTCCCGGAGTCCACGCTCGTCCCGCACCGTGTGTCATATACATCCAGTATATGAACATGCGATATACATATGTACCGATGTTACATAAGCGCCCGCGCATGGACCGAACCCACCGAGAAGGACGGAAGATTCTCCCGAAGGACGATGAGATTGGATTTCGCGAAAGATTACCCCGACGAATGCCGGAGGCTCCCGAGGGTTCGGCCGGGAACGCCGGAAGCAGAGTACACAATGTATAGGCGACCAGAAGCGAAAATTTACGCTCGTTTTCCATCGTGGGCGAATATAGTGAAACAAAGTCCGGCAATTCTTACCCTCCGTTCGCGACACGCGACGTCCCACGCGAATAAAAAAACAAATCTTGAAAAAAACAAAAAGTAAGAAAAGACCACAAATTCGCAATAAGACTCCCGAAGATACGAGCAAAGGCAATCTCGGCTAAACTGCAATATCGGAGAGTGAAGTTAAGTGTTTCAGGACTGAAACCAGAAAGGCGTGTTTTTAGTCACGGTAAAACGGTTTCGAGATTCGAGAAACTTAAAATAAAAAATTGTTAATTTTTCAATGTTGGTTAAACAGGCAGACCTATATTTTGCAGGCAAAAAATATATTCTCCCTGTTTGACTTACTGGACATCACGACTTTTATAAAATTTACAAAGAAAAAAAAATTTGCTTGCGAGCTGCTAAAGAAAAAAAATTGTTATGCCGATTCTACTTTCAATTCTTACAATTCCATATGATATTGAAACAAAATGTATAGGCGACCAGAAGCGAAAATTCACGCTCGTTTTCCATCGCGGGCGAATATAGTGAAAAGTCCGGCAATTCTTACCCTCCGTTCGCGACACGCGACGTCCCACGCGAATAAAAAAAAGATCTTGAAAGAAACAAAAAGTAAGAAAAGACCACAAATTCGCAATAAGACTTCCGAAGATACGAGGAAAGGCAATCTCAGCGAAACTGCAATAACGGAGAGTGAAGTTAAGTGTTCCAAGACTGAAAACAGAAAGGCGTGTTTTTAGTCATGGTAAAAAGGTTTCGAAATTCGAGAAACTTAAAATCAAAAAATTGTCGTTAATTTTGCAATGTTGGCTAAACAGGCAGACCTATTCTGTGCAGACGAAAAATACGTTCTCCCGATTTGACTTACTGAATATCACGACTTTTATAAAATTTACAATGAAAAAAAAATTTGCTTGCGAGCTGCCAAAGAAAAAAATTGGTATTCCGATTTTACTTTCAATTCTTACAATTCCATATGATATTGTATTATCGTTTTCAATCCCGTGTGGAATTGTTCGAATTAAAAGTAGAATGGAAATAATAATTTGTTTCTTTGGCAGACCGCAATCAAATTTTACTTGAGCGAATGATATTTTTTTTCCAGTGTACAAAGATTTTTATACATTCTTCTTTACTCCATTCTTCTCCGAAGCTTTCAAAATCGGTGCTCGCATTTCGCGGCTGAAATTCTTAGCAACCGGAAGCGAAAATTCTCGCTCGGTTTCCACCGTGGGCGAATTCAGTGAAACAAAGTCCCACACGGCTAAAAAACAGTTCTTGAAAAAAATTTTTTAAATACTACAAATTCGCAATAAGACTCCCGAAGATACGAGCAAAGGCAATCTCGGCGAAACAGCAATAACGGAGAGTGAAGTTAAGTGTTTCAGGACTGAAACCCAAAAGGCGTATTTTTATTCACTGAAAAAGGTTTCGAGATTAGAGAAAACTAAAATAAAAAAAATTCTCGTTAATTTTTAAATGTTGGTTAAACGTGCGACTTATTTTTCTGCCACTCGTATGTGTACGCGAAAAGCACATTCTCCCGATTTACTGGATATCACGATTTTTATAAAATTTAAAAAGATTTTTATACATTTTTCTTTACCCTTTTCTTCTCCGAAGCTTTGAAAATCTGCGCTCGCATTTCGCAGCTGAAACTTTTAGCCTTTTCGATGGGGGAGGGGCGGAGGGGGCGAACTTTCAAAGCTTACGTAGTCTGAGAGCCGGAGTTTCGTTTACTAAAATTAGAGCGCCGCAGGAGGGCCGACACACTTTATTAGATGAATTTATATCAAGGATTACCTTCGCCTCTACTCTTCGTATAATATTAGCGATTCAACACTCTCGGTCTCGTTTTCCTCGCTCGTTCTTAGTTTCTTTCATCCCTCATCGACTTTTCTTGCTCCGCCCCAACTTGTATGCGGTACTTGGCAAAGAACTTATTAACATAATCCATCTATCTGGTCGGCCGAGCCCGCAACGCTCGGAACTCGATAGGATGGACTGTGCGCGGAAAACCGCTAGTTTCATATCCAAGTTTTTTTATCATTTTTTTCATTTTTTTTTTCATCCCTCTCCATCCCTTCCTCGTCTGCGCTCGTCCGCGGGTAATAAAGCCCCAGAGCTCGCTCCGAGGGATGTTCGTGCACTTGAATATTCGAATGTGTGCAGTGTCGAAGGGAAGTTTTGAAATCTCGAGAGCGCTATGAAAGAGCTGCCATACGCTCGGATTTCTCCATCCCCGACCGGGCTTTCTTTTAATGCCGCAGAGAGATATCGGAAAGGGGGAGGGACCGGGAAAACTGACGTAAAACTATTTCGCGAGGGATAACTCACGGACGGTGATGGAAGTTATCAGCGAAGTTGCAACGCGCGCGCGTACCTGGCTGACTCGCTTTTTCGAGAGAACTTTACTATCTTTTTAATTTTTTATTTTATTTTATTTTTTCTTTCTTTATCCAACTTTATCCGCCTCAGTAAAATCCATCCCCGACTCTCCTTTTTTTTCATTCCGGAGCACCCTCACGGATTTCTGTGAAAATGTAAAATCAACTCCTGACGGACTTTTGAGAGGGAACGAAATCTCATTGAGCCGCTAAATTGCGCGTTTAAACTTTTAACCCCGAAGAGATCGGACGCGAACTCGCAAGCCGCACGGACTTTTACACGGCGCACATACGCTCGAAGCATGCGCGCATGACGATTCGACGGGGCGCTTATCGTCACACGGTAAAGAAGATTTGGACTTTTTTGTCCACGAATGTTTACAATTCTTTTTTCGCTGATATTACTACACTGTAAAAATAAATTGTGAATTTAATGTACTGGAATTTGAAATTTGCTAACATTACTCGTATTAATTAAACATTAATGGACTTTGCTTATAAAATAAAAATACCAGATATTAAAATTACAAATCTTTTGCTGCAAAATTTACAAAAATGTTCATGAAAAATACAAATTTTATTGTAAAATTGCAACAC
>JAPYZD010005135.1:0-10300 GCA_030522725.1 Ichneumoninae sp. B BG-2022a | reverse complement strand
CCATATGCTTGATTTTTTTCAGATTTTTATCCGATCGAGAAGTGTTTGTAATTCACTTTTATTCCTCTCAAACTTAGGCGGCGTCAGTCATTGCGCTAGCACTACCTTAAACAGTCTTTTTACCGGACGTATTTTCATCCGAAAACGACCGGTCGTTTTCTCGGCGGTCTTGATGGTCGCAGAATGTGCCAGGGTCGTAACACAATATACTATTACGTACATGTTTAGGCACGTGATATCCAGCAATTACGCTATCCTCCGGCATGAACCTCGTGAGGAAAGGAGCGGTCGGGTAAAGTCGCAGCGATTCCTTGATTATCGCTTTGATAAAATGATCCGCCAGGATGTCCTTCTGCTCCGAGTTCTTTATCCTCTCGTACAATTTTTCCTGAACGCTCGGATTCTGGGCCAGCAGGAGGAGCGACCAGAGCGTCGAGAACGCTGTCTACTAACGTGCGATAAAAAAAAATCCTTCGATAGATTTCTACAATATTTTTGGTCTCGCGAGTAGAAGAAAAAAAAGTACGCTTCGATACCGTATCACCGGCTGCGATAACGAGATCGGTGACGATCCTCACGAGATCCCTCTCGTCGGTTATGCCCTCCTTTTTCATGGAGCTCAACATCCCGTCGCCCTCGAGTCGAGCCATTTCCGGCACGAGCTCTCGCACGATCCTCAGAGCTTCGTCGGCCACCGTGCAGAATTCTCGCCAAACCGGCAAGCCCAGTCTCATAGCTAATTTCGTAGGGAGAAGCGACAGTTTGGCGCTGAGGGAAAATATCTTGTGAAGAATCCTCGCGAGGTCGACGGTTTCCTTGTCGACCCGGGTCTTGTAGGCTTGCCACGAAGAACCCGTCAAGGTGGCCAGCATAACTAACAAAAAATCAATAAAAATTGTTAGTTAATAAATACATTTTTTAATGTGATTTAAGTCAAAAATTATGATTCGATGATAGTCTTACCCTCGATCGACCATCTGTAGAGCCGGGTCTCGAGGTCGGGTACAGTTTGGGAATTATCGGCGAAACGCTTCCATCCGTCGACGAGATCGCGGGCAGCCTCCTCGCAAGGACGAGACATAGTGACCGATGGGTCCGGGACGAGCATCACTCTGTTCATTATCCTGCGGAAATTCAACCACTCTTCGCCGGACCTGTGTGCGTGAAAAATCTCAATTATTCTATTAATCTATATCACACTTTGTACAAAGTACAAAGTACAAAGTACAAAGTACAAAGTACAAAGTATCACAAGTTCTTTAAGCATTAAGTACTTTTTATAGTTAAAGTATCAAGTGATTTTTGTACTTAAAGTATCAAATGCTTTTTGTATTTAAAAAAATTAAGTGCGTTTTGTACTTGACGTATTTCTCAAGTAATTTTCACACGGCTTAATCATTTATTATAATTTTGCGCTTTCTCTATGAGAAACTTCATTGATCGATTTCGGCTTCCTCATGGAGGGAGCCATATGTAAATTACTTTGCACCTTTCTCGTAACATTAAAAAATGTTTACATTTCATTAAATTTGAACGTACGAAATTTACCGCAAAATTTATTGTAAAAAATCGCTAATTAAAATTTTGTTCGCCGTTTTGTGGCTGTTTTGAATCTATTGCTTAATTGTTCCATTTAAAAAAATCCAGAAAAAAATGTCATACAAAATTTGTTAGAAAAAAAACTTAATACGTTTTTTTTTTAATCATCTTATAAAAATAACTTCTCGTTAAAATCATCCGCATTGAAAAGTTCAAACAGATACTCGTATATTAATATAAACAGGATGTTATGCTACTCATCGAGTATAGGCTAAAAGTGGTGAATATGGCCCACCTCGATTAACACGTAAATCAATGATATATGGACCGGGCCATATTCCCCACTTTTGCTCTATGTATTGTAAGCGTTTAATCAAAAAGTACTTGAAAGTTAAACAAAAAGTGCCTACGGATGACACCCTGTTAAACAAACAAGTTAAACAAAAGTGGAGTATTACAAAATAATTCAAGCACGTACTTGGAGTACGTGCTTGAGTACACAACTTCAAGTAAGTGCTTGAAGTACCAAGCAACTGCCCAAAACTTCAAGTACCGTCGAGCTCTGTTCTATATGAATCTAAATTTTGAAAAATAAGAAAATAAAAAGCCTACATGAACAGAAGACCCCGCGAGCATTGTCGTATCTCGTTGTAGAGCATCCAAGCTTCCGGCAAGAAGTGTGCCGGCGTTCGTCCCTCGAGTCGAAAGATCTTTTGAAAGTCGTCCGGCGAATTGAGAAAAATTGCATCGACCGGTCCGACCCGATCCCGATAAATAGCACCGAGCTCCCTGTGCAATTTGTCGACGTGCTCGTGAAGTCTGATAGCTCGATCGGTGCTCACCAACGAAACAAGCGAGCCCACGATTCCCGGTATCCTTCGTCCTCCAGCTTCGGGTATTCTTGCGCTCGCGTAAACCTCGTCCGAACTCCCCGCTCTGTTTAACTTCGAACTCCCACAATATCGCCTAGCCGAAACAATATTTTCCAATTTTGTTACATGGCCGACGTAATCGTTTCGGAAAAATTTAATCCCCGCCCTGTTCGGCCTTCGAGCAAAAAAACGCACTTCTCGTATGCTCATTACAACGCACCAAATTAATATGTAAATTCGCTAAACGCCAAATTAATTAAAATAAACTAATAACAAAAAAAATAATTAAATTGAATTATATGTGAAATAAATTTTAATAGTTTTAAGGTAAACTTTTGCAATAAAAAAACAGTTTTTCTTCAACTTAGTTATCTTTAAGTTTGTGGTGAAAAAAAGTAACACTAATTTCGCGACGCGTCTGTCCACGGAGGCGAGAGATTAACAACTGTGTGGCCTTAACTCGTGGGTAGAGAGACACATTTGCCCTATAGACATATTTCTATCCAGTCGGCATGAACGAGAAGAATGTGCCGCAAAAGTCGCCGCCCCCTTTGAGCTAAGCAGTGGGAGAAGGCTCTCCTCGGCTCTCTCACCGTTCATTCAACTTATGCATTCCGGCTCTACATCTATTCTAGCGTGTATTGTACGCTATGCGCGAACATCATCTTTTATTTAAGACAAACATCGAGCGAAGAGTCAGCCGGTCGCCCGTCCGGCTTGATACCTCGAACTGATAAACGAAATCGTGTAAGCTCCGTATGTAAAGATCCCGTTCTCCTTTTTTTTCCTCGTTCGAGAAAAAACTGCGGAGAAGCTGCGCAGGCGAGACGAAGAGCGACGTTTCGAAAAGCAACGATAATCTTTGAATTTCAGTGTTTCCTCAGGTGAGAATTCTCGGCGAGAGAGATAAGACTGCCGAGCCGCGTATCCTGGATCGCCACGGGTGCTCATTCGCATTTAACGCCAGACACGAGAATCCAAATACTCGAAATGCGACGGGTAAAAAAAAGTATTCCGATAACAGTTCGCACGATAATTCGACTAGATGACTTTTACTCGTGATTTATCACAGCGTTATTTTCGAGTTCGAGTCAGTTTTTTTTCTCTTTCGCATCTCGCCGAGCCGATCGCTCCGGTCATACGTCGTCCGTTAAAAAAAATCCCTGAAACAGACGAAACTTGTGAAACTCACTGTGGAAATTGAGTCGGAAATTGAGACGAGTATCTCGCTCGTCAATTTTGCTTGAGTAAAACATTTAATTATTCTTTTTTTTTTACCATCTTTGATGTTCTTCTCCCAAGTATTCCTGCAGCTGATCCTCGTCCATGTCCGGGTGCGCAGTCGGGTCGGCGGCGCTCTCGTCGCCGTTCGAATTATCCGTCGGTACGACGGCGGTCTCGTCGATGTTGGAATTATCTGTCGGGTTGGCGACGTTCTCGTAGATGTTGGAGTTATCCATCCGCCCGGCACTGGCACTCTCGTTGCAATCGTCGACTTCCACAATCGGTTCGTTTTTCATAATAGCCATAAGATTTTTGCGGTCACCGGCTGGTGCTGCGAGCGTGTTGCCCTGGTACTGAGGCCGTCGCACTTTATATCCGCTCCACCAAAGTCGAATTCTACGAAACGGAAAAATCTTGTTGGTAGCAAAGTCGACACGGCAAGATGTGAGCAGCGAATTTATCGAGCCCTCCAGAACGATGCAGTGAACAATATAAGAATTGCAGTCTCCGAAAACCAAATCGCGGACCAACCAACTGTAAAATTTTGGGTTGGATTGGAGGTTTTTTCAAATCTACTCCAACTCAATCAGGCGATTGGTGGGGCAAACCAACTCTGATTCCAACCTTCTGCAGCTTGGGTGTTGGTTGATATTTTACAACTAACCGTTGTAATCCTGGTGGCACAAAAAAAATTAGGTATCAAAAAGTGATCTCAATGGGTTCCATATGCCCGTCTGGACGCTATCCGAAAGTTATCACCCATCCAAGAAGTTAACTTTTGGACGTAGAATTGCTTGTGTTTACCATCCGAGCGGACATGTGTAAACCATTTGGATCACTTTTTCATACCAGATGTCTTTTCGTTACCTGGGATGTGTCGCATGGAAAATTGGTTTATAGTTGGACTTCCTCAAAACAACCCAATTTCCGACTTTATGTCGAGAGCAACGATAACTCTTGGCTCAGGATTGGAAATCGGGTTATTTTTAGCAAAATTCAACCGTAAACTTACCTCCTATATGACACATATGACGGTAGGTATACAATAGGGTGTTTCACAAAAAGGACATTTTTTTTTATTTTGCTCCCACTTTTTTAAAGTCTAGATTTCGCTCTCAAATTGAACCTCGCGAAAGGTGATCTCCAGCAAAAAATTCTAAGAGGTGTCGCATTCGACGTTTATACCCAAAAAATGTGGCACCTTTTAATCTTAATTGTCAACGACCGCCTTTCGCGAAATGTTTTCTTAGATCGAAATATATAATTCTACGGGCTGGGAGATTAACTTTTTGTAGTTTTTTGTAGTGAACCCAAAATACATATTTTTAATAATTTTTTTTTATTTGTAGTCTTTTGTGTTGAATACAAAAAATGGCAAAACGTCAAGCTCCCACCCCATAGAACTATATATATTAATTGATAAAAAAGTCCAGCGAAAAACGGTCGCTGACAATTAAGTTTGAGAGGTGCCGCATTTTTTGGGCTAACCGTCGAATGCGGCACCTCGTAGGATTTTTTGCTTGGTAGCGCCTTTTGTGAGGTTCAATTTGAGAGCGAAATCTGTACTTTAAACAAGTGGGAGGAAAATTTAAAAAACAATGTCTTCTTTTGAAACACCCTAGTATACAATCAGAGCTGGCCAATACTTGAAGTACATAAGTACTTTTTTTTAGTGTTTCATGTGACAATGTGCACATGTATACACATGTACACATGTACTTCAAGTAATTAGTACTTCAAGTACTAAGTACAAATACTTTCCGGGTACACACTGGCATTACGGATACTCGATGAGTAGCATGACATCCTGTTTCTATTAACTATAATTTTAACGAGAATTTATTTTAAAACATGCCATTAAAAAACGAGAAGCTGGCGCTTTTCATTGTTTTGTATGCAATTTTTTAATGGATTTTTTTGTTATGGAAAAAAATTACGAATGATAAAAAATAGCCTCTAAACGAGTAATTACAAAAATGGCAGTTAGCCATTTTTTTACACTAAATGTTGCTTCCTCTACGAGGGAGCCAAAATCGTTCAACGAAGTGTCTCATAGAGAACGCTATACTTTATAACTTTGAACCGTTTTTTAAGCCTAGATAATGCTTAACACTACGAACCTAATGGCGAAAAGTATGTGAAAAAAGTTCTGGACAAATACTTCAAGAACAAAAAAGTACTTGACATTTCAAATGCAAAAAAGTACTTGATACCTCAAGTACAAGAAGTCCTTGATACTTCGAGAACTTGTGATACGTTGTACTTGAAATATTTTTGATACTTTGCCCAGTGAAGATTACGATTAGTTTTTTTAATATCGGCGAAAAATCAACCTCTCGAAGGTTGTAATCAGAGTTGGTTCGGTACGCCAATCGACCGGTTGGTTTCAGGTTTCAGGTTGGTCAGAACGCGGGGTTCTAGAGTCTAGCTACGAAAAACGGATAAGTACCTCTTGACTTTGTCTCTGATGTCCGGCGCTATCGGATCGACAACAAAATGCGACCAAGCAGAGCTGACGCAAGCTTTGTATTGATCTTTTACGAAAACGCGTACATTGGTGACGAGCAGGATAGTTTCCTCAAGGAGATTACAATCCCGAGCTGTTTCACCCCACATCAACAGATTGATCTACGTGAAATATTGTATTATTTATTAAGGGATATTTTTTACATGTTGATCGATACTTTTTTCATTGCATTATCTACTCACGGTCTCTTCGCTGTCATCGATCAATTCGATCCTCCTGCATACGTCTAAGCGAGCTGTCTGTCCCTCCACATATTGCGACTCGTATATTTTCACGATGACACCGATCACGCCTGTCGATCGACATGAAAAGATAAAAAAATGTGTCTTTTAAATTATTACAATGATTTTATTTATTTTTTTACTTACTGGTCTTCTCGCCGGATTGGAACGTGTTGAAGACGAGATTGTTCGTAGTTATCGGCATGACAGTCTCGACGAAAATGTTATCGACCGCATTGATTTTGTACCAATCCAGCAATCTACCAGCGAAGCAACGATCGATGGACTGTTAAATTCGCTCTTCACTCGTCATGCAGTACCGAATTTTCAAAAGTCGTACTTACTCTCGAGCTCTTTCCATGCATGGGTCAACGAAGAGCAAGGACGACTCCTCGTCCGAACATACGATGTCCTTGACATTGTTGTTCACACGAACCGTTGCGTTTATTATCGCGACAACGTTGTGACACATCGTGTCAATCAGAGCTTTATCGCCCCAAATTGTGACCCATATCTGAACGGGAAAAAATAACATATGGATCGAAAATTAATCACATATTTTGGTACAGTGACAAATCGAGCTAAGGAGCAACGATAAATCTAAGTATATAATAAATTAATAATGCGAAATAAGAATAAGAGGTAACTTGTATGTCTGAATTGTTATAGAGGCGTTGCGGATAAAATTTCATTCAGGCTTACCGATTTCCGCGAGTCGTCCAGAACATTGATTTCCCTCATGTAAACAGTGCGATTGAGTTTCCTGATCGTTCTCAACGATTGTACCCAGTCGGCAATACCCAATATATCTGCGAAAACAATAACCACATTTTAACAACCCAGTTTCAACAATATAAAATACTAACGGTTGTAGTTGATCGAGTACTTCGGACGCTCGCAAGGGTTCCTTAAAACGGTTTTGCTTTTAGCTCTGAATTATGTTTTGAAATTAATTTTGTTACCATTTGTTCTTGTAATAATAATACTAAAAGTGAGCAAACAACGTAACGTGTCACGTAACATACACACAGGAAATATATATTGTTTACACAGTGTGCAATATAGATTTTATGTTGTACAATATAGATTGTAAATATATAGACTGTATATATAATATATATTATATATAATATAGACTGTACAATATACATTGCATACTGTACAATATAGATTGTATACTGCACTATCTATATTGTATATTGTGACTTCGTGAAAGAATTTTACTGCAACGGGGTCTGAGCTGGGGGCGTAGCACGAACATCCAAACCAACAAACAAACAAATCCACAGTTTTTCAAAATATATGTAAGATATCGTGAACTAGATGTAGGTCACGTGGTCGCTCACTGATTGTCGAGTCTTTCGGAACCCTCTCGTGTACAAGGTCAATCGGTGTGTAAGTGGCGACCTCGAGAGAAGTTGGCGCGGGTAAAACCTGCCGAGGGATTCGCGCATTGTCAACGTTTTTCTCAGAGTTCGATTTATAATCGGCTGCCGCTGCTGCGTAAGATTCCTCCGCTTTCAGCCAAACGTCGCTGAGCCATTGCCGCAGTCTATTCGTGAAACAATTGTAACAAGTATATAATCTCGAAATATAGAAATGCATGAGACATGAGTGCAAAGAAAGTCGTCCTCATACTCTTTCGCTTCTTCAATATTTGGCTCGGCGTTGAGAGTCGACAATCTTTCCGTGCATGTCAGCTGCTTTTCACCGTTGTACTCGTGGACCCTGATGTTCAATCCCTCGATGATCCAGTATAGCTCGTCGCTGAGAGTCAACGCCCTCGGACCCCAAACCGTCATCGTTATCTGTCGATCGAATTGAGGTATTTATTTCCAAAGTATCAAATATTTTTTATTAATAACCCTTCGAATTGCTTTCAATGGTTTGTTATTTCCTCACCTTTCGACGAGTTTGGTCGACGATAACCATCGCCGCCTTGTAATTGTCTTTGTCGTTTTTGACTAGATGCTCAACGGGATCTCGATGCGTTACAACGCCCAGGATATCTGTGAGAGGATAAACCAGGATAAACCGAGACTATCAGGCAAATTATATTTTAATATTGTAAATTAAATAAGGTAAAAGAAATGACACTATATTTCAAACTTTAGAAGGAATGTTCAACATTTAATTTAATTGAGAAATAATATACCTACATACAACAATAAAAAATCCAGAATCAAAACCTTCATGAGTAAAAACGCAAAAAATTGTAAACTGTATACCAAAAATTACCCTGGGCTGAAGGACCTCGGTTGATGGCCCATTGACATTATATGTATCGCATATCGTTCGTTAATGTCCCACCAGCAATATTGTAAACACTAATGTCAATAAATACATTTTTATAACTCATGCATGAAAAATGCTACTTTTTGTGCCATTCGAGAGTAGCGAAAGTGACGCATTACAGTCAAGTGTACTATAAATACCCGACGCATGCTTTACGCACGCTTCAGCGTGCGTAAAGCATGCGCAGGCACAAAGAGTGGCACTTTTCACCGTAGCAAGTTGATGGACCGTACAAATGACCGAAAAATGGACACGTACGATTGGGAAAGAAACAGACCGAAAAAGAACCGTTTCCTCCAAAAATGTTATTCGCTCCGTTTCCGGTTGCGAGAACCGAAATCAGACCAAACGAGCCGAATGGTCTTTTTTTTGTAACCGAGAAATATAGAATTTCGTAAAAAAAAAAACTTTTTTTTACGAAATTCTTTTGTTTTTCCGTAAAGTCAGTTCTTTTGTTTTTCCGTAAAGAACTTTTGGTCGGAAATGTACGTGTAATACATCCTTAATATAAGGAACCAGCGGGGAAGCATAATGTCGCAGTTGGAATTGATGCCTTTTTGGCTTTGAAAAAAACGGACCGCATCGAATTTCCTAAAAAAAGGTTCAATGTTAGTTCAAATTAGTTCAGTCCTTTTCCGGTTTTTGCAACAGAAAACAGCGCTAAACCATAAACCAAAAAGATACGGTCCGTTTATCCATTTTCTGCGGTCCGTTTCGTTCCCCAACGTACGGGTCCATTTTCGGTCCGTTTTACGGGTTTTCCCGAAAAAAACAGACGGTCGCACAACTTGCTAGGGAATTGATGAGTTACAAAAAGTACTTTACTGCTACTACCACTACTAATATAAATGCAGGTACTCACTGACATTCATGCCTGCAGAGAGGACGTCCTGTATTTTGTCTATAGGAGTGTACCGATTTTTAGCCTGACCGGTCGAAGATTCTTAATATAGAAAAGATGATAATAATTTTCCAAAAACTAAACTTTTCGTGCAATCGTGCCACCTAGGGTGCACTTTACTCAAGTCGGTTTAAACCTCTCTGTGTCTCTTACCGATCGTCCGTTCTTTGAGCGTTGAACTATCGGTCTGTGTTTCGCGTGTCGCTTCTTCGATTTGTTGTTTCAATCTATGAGCTTGCGATATATCGGGGTCGATGCTGACGCAAACACGTTGGCACGTCAATTTTTTTTGCTCGTTGTATAAAATGACCGCAGCATTTTTCACAAGCAACACAGAGTTTAATGGTATCGAGGAACTGTCTTCTCTCGCCTCCCAGATAGCTACGTCGATCTGATCGATACAAAAACATGACTAGATAATTAACACAGTTTATAGTTGGGATCACTCGACTCGTCACTTCTTTGGTTATCAAATTTACCTCGGAGCAACTGTCGTCCTTCAATGTGACTTCTCTCACGAACGCGTCGTACCCTTTCCTGGTCGTTCGTGATTTTGGTTCTCCCACCCGGACGGCGAGACCAATCAAATCTGTAAGAAAATAAGTAAGAAGTCATAAAATAAATAAGAAATTTATAAGAAATTTATAAGAAATTTATAAGAAATTTATAAGAAATTTATAAGAAATTTATAAGAAATTTATAAGAAATTTATAAGAAATTT
>JAPYZD010005134.1:0-10301 GCA_030522725.1 Ichneumoninae sp. B BG-2022a | reverse complement strand
ATTCTCGAGGTCTCGCACGTTCGTGCATATCGCGTGGTATCGCGGATCTTCACCAAACCGGCGATCTACAAGTGCCCCGCTTCATATCGTCGGCCATCTTGAACGAAATACAAAATTTGGTAATTTTTTAACGGGCCGTTCGAAAGATAAGCTCCTCCGATGGGTTCCTAGCGAATATCACCCTAGTGGAACTGGTACAGCCACAGATTCGGGGTTGCATCGTAGACGCAGTTGCACTAGGGTTGACTAGACACGCATCCACGAGTTGCAATGACTATGACGGGTATACTGAAATGACTATGACTCCGGGTATACTGAAATGAGACTGATCGCTTTGTTCAAACTTTTACCCTTTAAGCAACTGTGTTTTGATGAACTCGAATAATCCCCATGCAACTAAAAATCAAATAAATAGACTATACAACGATGGTTGCAAGGGTTACAGAAAAACGACGCCAAAATAAAGATTATCTACGCGTCTGTAGCAAGTTACAATTTTGAACATTGTGCATTAGTCTATTGAAGTCTGCCTATGGTCACCTCAGTTCCATTGGGGTAATTCTTCATATCTAAAAAAAAAAAAATGAACTAAAAAAAATATAGATTCTCGAGGTCTCGCACGTTCGTGCATATCGCGTGGTATCGCGGATCTTCACCAAAAATAGATCTCCAAGTCCTCATCTTCTCATCCCCGGCAGAAGAAAAACTTAAGTCCCCCCGAGGTGAGCATGCGCAGTGTCGTAAACTAACCGCCCGAGGCAAACTGCAGCTCACGTGCTAATGGCCGCTCGCGTGCAACGTGCAAAGTGCATCAGCAAGAGAGCAGCAACGTTTCATAATAACGGAACGTCCAATGAGCGTTCACTCGTGCGTTGGCGGGTAGAAAAGGCTGCAATAAAATTGTATGACTCTCGGGGCGGTTAAGCGGGTATTTCTTTTTTTCGTTTATTATTATTATTTTTTTTGTCGCGACACGAAAGGCCCAAAGCGTACGGAAAGCGAGGAACGTATACGATTATATTAGTACTTATAAGGTGCCCGAAGAGGCGAGGGAATCGTTTAATTACACGTGTGGAAACGCGCAACGAATAATAACCGGCGGATCGTGTCGTATACGAGGCGAAAATTAAGCGACAGAAATGCCTAATGATTCGTACTGAGGAAGGTTTACGATCCGAATGCTCGCGCAAAAAAAAAGTACCCGATTCTGAATGAATGCAAAACGCTGACCTCACTCCTTAATTTCTTTTTTTTCCTGCCCGACGAATCTTTTATGGATAAGACTGGGGAGCTTTGTTTAATTTTCTAGGTCGAACAGCGAACGGATATAAATTTTTGTTGCCGGCTAATTAATTTTTTTACAAATTTTGGAACGTAAGAATTTATTTTTATGACGGTGGACGAAATGGGTTTGTTCAATGGCACACATGGAAAAACGTATTTAATTACCGACCAGTGTAATACGTTTTTTCACAGATACACCGGTGATCTGTGAAACACAAGGCATAACAAACTATATTTGTCGTCTAACCATTTGTTTCGTTATTTTAAAGAAACATTTATTTCTGCTGAACAAGTACGCTCGGACTCTTTGATCATACGAACTTCGGATCGTACATTCATTATTATATGCGTGGGCGGATATTTTTTTTTAACGATTATTCGTACGCCTGCGCGGACCTACCGCCGACATGTAACGAGCTTTCGCGTACGCACATGCAAACTACTTACAGCGTGTATAAATAAGCCACTCACCGATTTAATGTGAACCGCGTCATCCTTCTTGCCCTGCTTCTCTTATCTTGTACACGGACACGGGGTGTAGATTCGCGTCGATAGCGTGAACCCGTGTAAACGAGGCCACAATCGGCCACATCGCTGTTTCCAAACAACCTCACGCTAGGGCCTTCGAGACTTTTTCATTTTACGATCGCCCGAGCCACCCTCCCCGGTGTATCCGGTTGGAAATTTGTTTTCGTTTATAGTACACCGGTTGACGTATGCGTTCAGGAAATTGCTTCTTTCGCCATCAAGCCGGTGCGAACACATGAATATGTTTTCGCCGCGCCATAGCTGATCGATATAGTACTCTCGTTCACTTAGCACTAGCCCATTGTGTACACGGACTTTAACTCACTGACGATATCGAATTTTTGTAACTGTTATTGCTTGCGCGTTGTGTCACGAAGAATGTGACATAGTCGTTTTTATATGATCGACAATAGTGTATAGGGTAGAGCGGGGCAAAATGGGGCAACGGGGCAAAACGGGGTTTTTTGGCAAAACGTCATTTAACAATAATTTGTGGATGCCCGAATTCGCTCTATCGGATACATCAGGCTTTTCTGCCCAGTCTTGCCACCTTGTCCGATCCAAAAATGATTGGAAAATTTAGTTTTGCCCCGTTGCCCCATTTTGCCCCGCTCTCCCCAACATGATTGTTGAATAACTACGATAGCATTTATGTTCATAACCTCATGCCTAAAAGTGCGCTGCGCGCGCTCTTTTAGGCTAGATGCGCCGATCTCAGTAACGAAATGGACGATCCTTATTGGCTGAGACAACTGGCGTCACGGTTTCGATTATTTCGATATATTTATCTCGATCATTCGAGAGTCATGTATTTTTTAGAAGGGAGAGAAATGATGCTTACTCGTTATGTCGCGATGAATATGCGATTGTCCTTTCGATGTAATCGTGAATAGTACATACGTGATTGTTGAATAACTTCTATGACATTCGTGTGCATAACCCACTGCCTAAAAGCGCGAGGCACGCGCTTTTTACATTAGATGCACCGATGCACCGATCTTAGTAACGAAATGGCCGATCCTGATTGGCTACGAAAACTGGCTTCACGATTTCGACAATTTCGATATATTTCTCTCGATCATTCGGAGGGTCATTAATGTCTTTTTTTACGAAGGGAGAAAAAAATTTGGGAACGGAAAGTGATAAAATTTTCTATGAATATGAATTTTTCTATTTGTATATTTTGTTCTCCCATCGTCTTTGGCGCATTCGTTCGTCACGTCTCGATAACTTACGCGCCACACACTACGAATTCCAATCCCGTCCACACCGGCACGCCCGTTTATCTATCTCGTTCCTTTTATCCCCCCGTTGGGTTTCTCCTTCGGCGGTGAACCTCCGTACGGGCTTATTTATGTTAGCGTGCCAGTAATTATAAGTGAGAATGAAAAGCCGCCGGGAGGATGGGACGAATTTACATGTTTTACTTTCCTGCTCGACTTGTTCGGCATTTTTTCTTTTTTTTTTTAATCGTCCTCCTCGTGTTCTTTTTCTTCCTCTTCTTCATCGTTCTGTTAACGAACACCGGAAAACCTGTTTTCGTTATGACACATTTGTCAGCTGTACTGAATTACTTCTGCCAACGGACAGGGCAATCATCTTCAAACAAACTTGCCGAGAGATGGATGCGGAATGAATGAAAAGTCCTAACTCTTCGAGATGAGGAAAAAAAAAATGGGGCACGTTTACGCACGGACATAAATTTCATCCCGTTGGTCTCGAAGTCGACACTTTTATGTACAGATATAAATCCGATCCCCTTGACGCTGTCATTGACGCTGAGACCTCACATCGAACGCACGTATTAGCAGATAAATCGTTGTAATTACTCATCTGCAGTATCGGCTGGTACGAAAAGGCACAGTGGGCGTTCGTTCGGTTCAAAAGAACGCCCTCCAGAACTTAGCTTCCGACGTCCCCGTGCGCTTCGATTCTTCGGTAAAGGGAATTGTAGCAATTGCAATTCGCCACGGATGATCTCGCTGCCAGAGACCGAAACGGAAAAGGGAGAAAACCGTTGTACAGACGATGGGCCACGATTTTTCATGCCGGCTGCAACGAATTCGTGTGTCCTCTTCCTAGAGAAAAAAAAGAACACGTAATCAGTAGAGAAAAATCGAGCGTAAGCTTGAAACTAGTGAAAACAAAATAAAAAATTGTACATTGTTTCCCGATGGAATTTTTTTTTACGCGACGGCAGTTCCTTGTGGACAGCTTCCGCTTTCAGTTTCATCCGGCGACCGATCGTCGAAAAAAAATCTTTAACGAATAATTAGTATTGCAGGGGATTTTGAAAAAGTATACCTGCTAAGGGTCACTATCATCGCCCGATTCGCCTCGGGCTGTTAAAGATAAATTTCGTTCAGGTAAACACCACCAGGCATACTTTCATTTTTCTTCGCTACATATAGTTTGCGTTTTGGGAGACCAGAAAAAATCTATGATTACGATCTATTAGATTCCGAAGAAACGTAACTAATAATTACGGTCAAGTATAACAAGCGTATCCTTATATTTAGTGTATCGCATGATTGTGTATTGAACGCGTAGGCGTGTTCCCTCGTTTGTCTGTCAGTCCCGCGATGGGCGAGCCTTTCGATTCGAAATTCAATTAAAAATTCCTTCACATAACCGACTCGTATATTATCCGTATAAAAGGAAATACTGTCGGAGAGGAAATGTTCTATTCTACAAAAATCCATCGTATACTATGAAATACCGTAATACTGTTCGTGATATTTTTGTTTTCTTCTTTTTTTTATAGGCAATGCAACGGCAGCAGCTCGGGTTACGAAGGCTGCGAGTATCTCTGTTGCGGTCGTGGACACGTCACGAAGACCGAAGAAATGCTCGAGCGATGCGAGTGCAAGTACATAAGTTGCTGTTACGTTAAGTGCAAGACTTGTAGAAATGTTATAACGACGTACGAGTGTAATTGAACGATCGCGCGGTCGAATTTAACCGAATTTCGATCTTTGTTTTTAACGAAACGAAACGAATTTCAATCTTTTTTTTTATTTTCTTCTCGAGAGACTGAGTGAACTAGATATCATCGAATGGTCATAATCGGCCTAATTTATTTTAGCTAATCACGAACGTTAATTGCATACTTCCAATGGAAAGAATGCTATTTGGGCCGTTCGTAAAGTTCGTGCAAATAAGAAGAAATCTTACAGACTGATAACAACTTCGTATGAACTCAGCCTTATGATATTATCATTATTTTTAGTCTCCTTCGATAGAAATGAAAAAATTGTTTTAAGCTCCATTTGCGATTAACTTTTATACATGATTTTGTGACATTTAATTCAACAAAAAAGCCGTCGAACATTTCGTACTGCTAATTAACAGTCAATTAAAGACAATGCGATTTGTGAAGCTCAGAGGAATGCTATTGCAAATTGTCCAAAGTTAGTTCGAACCGTTCACTCAGAGGAATCATTTGTGGTCTAATTCAAAGACGAAAAAATTATCACAAAAATTATGTTATTAAAGAAAATAGATCTATGATGGAGTGCCGAATGAAAATTATAGAAATATACGAATAATTTCTCGACTGTCGTTACCACGAAAAAATCACATCGGTCGGTAATGATAGACTTCTGATTCGAAGTGTGTATACTTTGTTTGTGTACCTTCTGTATTATCGACGTCTCAGCATTGCGACCGCGAGTTAATATAAGTATTTCGAAAAGGGTTTAACGAACTCAAAAAGCATGCCATTATTCATGCGTGGTAATCGACCAAAATGTTATTTATATTGCAATTAGATGACATCTTATACCCATTAAGCCTCCGTAGCTCGCACCCTTTTATCGACAATTTTCCAAGACTAAACGGATAAAATATAGTTGGTAAAAATTTATTATCACAATTCTCATGGTATCGCGAAGAATTCTTACACGATTTTTATTTTCCATTGGAACGCAGTGTTGAAATGTTTTATTTGAAAAATCAGATTTCAGTCTCTGAGACTGAGCGCGAGCTACAGAGGGTTAAACGATATTTATTATAGACTCGTGTTTATCTCCTGCATTTACGCGTAGCGTTACTATATATTCAGGTACTATATCGATTGTATTTATAGTAGGATGTAATATTATTATTATTATTATTAGTAATATGCATAGTATATAGACGAGATCGCGGCACGATATATAGTTAGAACGATGTGTAAATAGAACTATATACGTTCCGGATGTACGTTCATAATGTCGATCGATCTTAATAATGCATTCGAATAAAAAATATGAAATAACTACTCATCTTTCGCTTATGAAAATGTTATCAAATTTCTATTCGGATTTAGATACGCGATATTCACAGATATTTGAAAATCGTTATCACGTTATAATGAAGGACATTATTTTATTCACTAAATTCATCATACACTATCATGCACTTATTTATTTTATTTTTTTTAGTTTTTGCAAAAAAAAGGCGAATGGATACCTGGCTCATTGATATTTTATTCGATCGCAGGATCGTCCTCTCTTATATCAAGGTCCTTGAGAAATGCACACCAATCCAATCCCGCACCGCAATCCGGATCCTTCTCCGAAGCCCACCATAGCGAAGTCTGAAGTCGTTATTACAAAAAATAGTAAATAAAAAGAAATTGTAGTTTAATAAATTTAGAGCTTTCCGGCGGCGCACCTTTATATTGACGGGTGGAATCGGCGTAACCGGATTCATCTTCGTATTCAAAAATTGCAGCAAATCCCGATAATCAATCTGCCCTTCTTCGTTTTTGTTCAAACTGCGAAGAAAAATGTGAAACATAATATTTTTCAAATTACGTTTTTATTTTCAATTTTATATTTTCAATTCAATTTTACTCACTGGTCGAGCATCGAATTGAGAAGTTCGAGATCCACTGGAATTCTGCAGCCTCGTAAAATCGTGTACAGTTCGCTGCGAGGTAAGTATCCTGTGCGAGCACGATCCCAGTGGTGAATATCTTCTTCGAGACGATCCAGCTCGTTCCACATCAGTCGAGTCAGTTCCGTGTGCATCAGCCGCCTGCGTCAATAAATGTTCACGTTTAATTTAATATTTTATCATTAAAAAAAATAGATTCATTGATAAAATTTGTACCTCACGTATTCCCTCGAATGCCGAGCTCTCTTCTCGTGAGAAGAATAACGTCTCGCTATTGTAATCATCTCGTGTTCGACAATTTTTTCACCCAGATACTTGCACAATCCCTGTCTGCGTAATCGAAATATGGAAGTTAATTCGTTGAAGAATATGCGTGTATAATTAATCTCTATCAAACCTCAATCTTCTGTATTCCAAAATTCCGTGTCCCTCAGGTTCTTTCGGACTACATTCGGCAACAAACTCCTTGTACACCGGTTTCATTTCTGAGCGCAACTTTTCCATAATGAGCTTCATATTTGCTTTTGGAAACTGGAGAAACGAATTAAAAATAATTGTTTAATTGAATTTGAACGTGTAGTTTAATGTAAGGTAAATAAATGAAGCTTCAAAAACCTTTTCGCAATTGATTTCCATGTAACGAAGTGCGTAGTCATCGGCGGATGTTATTTGAAAATGAAACTCGCAAAGGTTTACCCTGGCACCGATATAGAAGTGCCGGGGCTCGTAATATTGGGGTTTTTCGCTGGAATAAATATTCTGACCGGGTAACATTACTTGCATCCTCTTCTGGAATAGGCGTCTTTGAAAACCTGAAGAAACAAAGATATTCTCGTTACATTTCTCATCGATATGGCGGTAATAATTGACAACTGAATCCGGAGATCAAATAACTGAAACCTGTGTTTCTCGGTGCCATTTCGAAGATCGACACTGTGTCGTCCATCAGATAAACCCTAATTATGAAGTGTCGATCTGAGAACTCTGGTATGTTGGATATCATCTTTGCTCGGAATCTCAACACCCGACTGTCAAAGCCTTGCCTGAATAATGAAGGATTAATTTATATGAATAACGCCGGAATAATAAATGAAATAAAATAAAAAGACTGCAGTGAAATGAGCCAGCGATTATCATAGTGATTACCACAGTGATTTTCATAGTGATTATCATAATGATTACCACAGTGATTATCATAGTGATTATCATAATGATTATCATAGTGATTATCATGGTGATTATCATAGTGATTATCATAATAATTACCATAGTGATTACCACAGGGATTATCGTAGTGATTATCATAGTGATTACTCATCGGAAGGTATAAAACAAAAGTGGAAAAAGATGTTTGGAAATGTGCTCTTCCACTACGTGTCAACGAGTCCCCGATATATGATTCATATATACTCATGAATAATCATATACAATCATGATCATAGATGATCATTTTTCGCCCAGGAAAACAAAGACGAATACTCCGAATGTAAATATAAATATAATTTTTATCGAACAAAATTATATGGTTGTTTGTAAAAATCTAATGAAGTTGACGGGAGTAGTACTACAACTTTGCAAAAGTTGTTATTATTTTTCTACACAACGTACTTGTCGTATTTGTGAAACCTGACGAAGTCTACTTTGGGTGGCTGGGGGGTAACGGTGAAGCAATTACCCAGTGAATCGTCGTAAGAGCCAAAACCGTTGTAAGGAGGCACGTATTTTTCAACGTTGGTGCACACGTAATCGGGCTTTGTGGAGGGTCTCTCGAGCGGCTTGAAATCGTCAATGCCGTACTTTGTTCTGAAAAGAATCAAACGAGCCGAAACGTATAGTATTACGTTCGATTGTACTTGCAACTATTAGTCGTGTCGCATAACAAGAACCTCCTTCGCGGAGCTTCCACAGGGCTCATTATAAAGTAAATTCTCAGTTTTTTTTTATTATCGACTCTATCGAAATAGAAACAATTTTCGGTTTCAACATTGTGAACATCGTAGTCCCGATTGCTGTTGAAATATGAAATTTTACGAATTTTAACTGAGAAGTTACTTTCTTCACCTTTATGCGCTACCTGTAATATTCTTTCGTGAACTGGTCGAGATCGGTGATTACGACTTTTCGCCCAAATATATTGAGCTGAGCACCGATAGCGAGATCGTTTTCCTGGTAATAATCTCCCGATATCTTTCCAGTGTTCAGCGAGTCGACCATGTAATAACTCTGCGCCGTGCTTTCGCCCAAGACGTTCAGCACCGTGAACGGATCACTCGAGCCGATGGGAGCCAAACTCGTGAAAAACTGTTAATCGATTTTGTAAGTTTACTCCACTAGAGCTACACGAATAGCGTTATCCAAAGTCTTTATCCTGCCGCCGATAAGATAATACAAACTATAAAACATGATTTTTCAATTGATTTTCAAAAGCTGCAATCTCAATCAACGTTATAATTTAATTTAATTTCGATACTACCATTCCGCGCTATCTGATAGTGGTAATTCTTTTCGATATTCACCTACCAGCTCACAGTCATAATTACTAATTAATTGTTTTTTGTTTTAAGTTGATAAAGGCATTTCCTTATCTTAAATTATTACGTCGGTGCTCACTTTCGGAATTTTCATTTTTTTAACAAACATGGAGCCGGTCTCGCGTCCCGAATCGGGTGACGGTTGCTCCATTATCTCAATGGTATCATCAGCGAGATAGTAATGCAATTCCAGTTCGTGAATCGTTCCGTACTCGCTCTCCCTGTCGTCCCAGTAGCCGTAAAATCTCAAGACCTTTCCGTCGTACTTTAAAAATTTTCCGAGCGTGTCCGATCGTCTGTTCGGTTTTTTAGGAAATACCGGCTGAAAGTGTGGCATCGATTTTAAAACTGATTTTTAATCTAGCACGCCTTCATTAAATGCAGAGTGTTTTTTTTATGCCGATCAACTGATTACCAATTGTCGCCTGTCGTTGTAAGGATCGTTCGGTATGTCTATGGGATCCGGTACCGGAATTCCCATGCGGTTCAAAAATCTTCTGGTAAATAAGTCGCAATCGACGATTTTGTAAACTCGACCGAAGATCTCGGGCTCCTTGCCGACGTTTAGGTCGATTATGTCGTAGTAGCGATATTTCACCGGATCTGGCATCGGAACTCTTTGACGTCGCACCAAAACACCTGAAATTCATTCATAAAAAATTATGGTAATTTTTAATACCTTGTTATTATTTTTTCATTAATGGGAACAAAGTAGTCCCAGTAATTGATAAAGTTTTACTTAAACTTTATCAAGCATTTAAATAAAGTTTTATTTAAATGTTCTAAGAGAATATCACTCGTAGCTCCTTTCACAATTTTTCAAGAGACGAAGCATTCGCTTAAAAAAATACTATCGTTTTACCTCTTACTAACAGCGGACGCGCGCGTTTTCTCAAATCTCGGTATTTGGTGTTTTTTTTTTACTTTTACAGCCTAAATGTTATATTATTTTCTAAGAAAAACGATATTCCCGTGGGAATTAAGGTAGTACTAGCACAATGACTGACGCCGCCTAAGTTCAAGAGAAAAAAGACAAAGATTACAAACACTTCTCGATGAGAAAAAAATCTGAAAAAA
>JAPYZD010005133.1:0-10301 GCA_030522725.1 Ichneumoninae sp. B BG-2022a | reverse complement strand
GTGCGCGGGTGCGCGGGTGCGCGGGTGCGCGGGTGCGCGGGTGCGCGGGTGCGCGCGTGCGCGCGTGCGTGTATTCTCCCAATATCGATTGGGAGAAGAGCAAAAACGATCGATAACTATTCTCCTTCACTGTACGCATGCAATATGACGCCTCTTCAGTTGGGTCTGTATTGAGTTGCCCCAAAACTTAGTTTACCAAATGTCATAACTATGTCCAGTTAGGTTTATGTCGAGTTTTGTCGTGTCTAATTGGTGACGTGGCCATTTGGGTCTGGGTCGATTTGATGATGAGTAGAGTTTTTCTGTGTAGTCTCTGTACAGAGTCTGTAATGTTGCCTGTGTCGAGTTGGGTTTGTCGGTTTGGAATCTGTAGAATCGACGTATGCGACTCAATCCATCAGTCCCAATGATGCACCGAGAAAAAAAATCGATTGAGTCAACGAAATGGGCGCTTACGGGTGGCGAAACTGATTTTTGGTTGAACGATCAAAATTTGTCGTACTAAGTAAAGAATTATTTTAATTAATGGCCTGTTATTTCGATCAATGAGGTGTTTCTTTCGATCGACCAAACATTTGTTTCGCCCCCGGTAAGCGTACATTTTGTTGACTCAATTGATTTTTTTTCTATGTGATTACAAATGACCGTTACATTAGAGAACCAACAGCGTACGCACAAACCTGAGCTGTCTATAAATCTTTTCGAGGCACCCTAGTTATACTGTTGTACCGCATTGTGAATCCCGATCGCTGTCAAATAGAGATATAGAACTATCAAACGGTAGCTGCAATAATAGTGATCATTATGTACGATGGGATATTTTTCCTGGTTTTGTCGAATTGTACATGTATTGTATGAAACATGCATATTTCTTCTGTTTTGGTACCTCGTTAACGACGAGTGTAATCGACTTTATAAAAATCGATTTTTGAAGTACTTGGTGTCGAGACATTATTACGTCTCTTCATAAGGTGAAGTTTGCTGGTGGTACCCGGATAGCAATGGTGATACTGGATAAAAGAGGATTTCATTCGAAAGGAATATTGTAATTAATTAATTATGCATAAACTAATTAAGTTATTGGGGACATTACCCAATATTTGCTGCGTGCGTTTGAATCAAACCCGGAAAATGTAAACCGCTGTAACCGCTCGAGAATGCCCCGAGCGATTAAACTGAAATTTTACATATATTCAGCGTGGTCAATGGTCAATGTTTCTTTAAAATTAAATTCAACAATTTGCAGTCGCATTTTTACGCGGTTTTTTAATTTGTTCAAAAATGTTGGTTCGAGCTGATGTCAAAAAGGTGTTCGCAGATAGAATATTGTTACGTCTCAGCAGTCGATTAATTAATGTTGCGACTTGGGCCCGGGCGATTCGAGGGATGCGGATAACTTGTTCGCGGCGTTCTGAAGTATTCGATACTTAAGCCTTTGTGTCGGGGTCGGACATAGGGTGTCCCACCTTCTTTCGCTAGGTTTTCAATTCTTTTAATTAATTTCTTGACATGAAGCATCGAGGTTTTGTTTTTATAGTAGGATGTATAAATATAATAGGATATATAAATAAACTTACATTAACAAATAAATACATTAATAGGATGAACATATAAATTTTGATATCGCTTCATCATAATTGTCGTTTATGCAAAAAGCCTTTTCTATGAGGAAGATAAAAATATAGACGACGCTTTCTCATAGAAGAAGCTTTGCGAATAACGAAAAAATTATTAGGGAACGATATAAAAATTTCAAGTTTCAGAGTTTTTTAAAATTGTGATGATGTTCGTAAAAGCTATTAAATGCAATTTTTTAAAAATATATGTATATGTAATACTTTGTTAGTTTCGGAATACAGCGTGCGTATTTTGTGCACTTTTATTAATATTATTCATTACTTTTATTCCAAAAAGTTTGACATGCGCTGTACAGGCTTCTTTAATAGGAAATTCACCTTAATTACGGGTCGCTAGAAGCCCCGACTCGTGAACGTACACGACACAACACGACATCTCGGTTACCGAGAGCTTTTCGCCAAATCTCAGAAACTCGAGGTAGTGTCTAGCAGCTGTGCTTGCAGTCTACGGTGAAAGAGAACGCCTCCACCTGACCCCTTTCGCCGCGTCGCTTTGTAGATGCCCTGTTTGCATCTCGTTACCTGACTGACTATTTGTTTGTACTTTGATATCATGCGACCCTCATGTCGGCCTTGGTCGTTCAAAAGGCTCCATCACCCCCAGCTATGCAACTCCCACGGGAACTAAGTGACGCTGGAACTGGAATAAATACAGTATAAAACATAAATAGATGGAAAACCTTTAGTTCACTGATAGCCACATACTCAATGCTGTTAGGCGATTACTCGTGAGTAAAAAACCACTCGTAATTGACAATATAGGAAATAGTAGTTCTCCTTCGGTTACTAAATAAATGTTCGGTCATATTTCGTAATAATGGTTAATAACTAAAAAGTGCACGTTACGTACAATTGACTATAACAATGTTGTTATCGATAATATAATAATTTTGAACGTATATTTGTATTTAGTAACGTTAACATACGGGGTATAATATACTAGGCTAGATCAACAGCCGAAATCGTCATCCTCGTAGTTTTTCCTTTTCATGTGTGACTGCATGTGTAGTGCTGTACAAAAAAATACTTGAAACCAAATTTTAGATTTTTTCGAAAATCGGCTTCGTCACAATCACCCAAAATGTGAAGTACTAAATAAACTGTGTCATTAGATTACAATTACTACAGAAATTCTTTGACGAAAAACAACATTTTTCAGACCAATCCAAGGATGGCTAGTAAGCTAAGGTGCCTACAGAAGAAAATTTTACTATCTTACAACTTAGAGCAAATACATTGCCAACCTTATTTCCAGGCGACGGAAAAGAACAAAAATTGTCTACGTACTGCAAGTTCTACAAGGTTACATTTACTGTCAGTTATTTTTGAAAAAAAAAACATTAGTCATCTATGTGCAAAATTCTGTTAAGTAATTTTTTGCCGTTCTCGAGAACATAGACCACAAAGAAAATGAGTTTGATCAGCTGATCACAGCGAAACCCGTGACTCTCGTGTTGTTGCCACGCGGGCAATCGGGAAATAATAAAAATAAAAGGCAAAATAATATAAAGTAAATAAGTGAAAGTCAAATAATTAATGAACTTAAATCATTATTTAAGTTCATTCATTATTTGACTTTTTACTTATTTTCTTTATATTATTTTGCCTTTTATTTTTATTATTCCGTTCGTCTTTTCATTAAATGACGAACGAAGGCACATTTAATACAATATATTGAACGTAATATGATATTCGATAAATAATAATACATTATAACATTTAATACATGGTTTCCGACAAGCAGCTGGTAAATGGTAAAAACGCAACGAAATATTCGACAAACGACTTAAAAATGCGCGACATAATTTCTCACATGAAAAATATTCGATGTACAAATAACCATGGCAGGGAAAATTTAGTCACGCTGCATTCGATGGTGGATTCACTCGATAAACGCGAATCAACGTAGCGTTTACATAATAAATTGAAAATGAATAATTCCGCAACCACCGTTGGGATTTTCCTGCACCGGAAAATAATAATAATAATTGTGAGATAAATTCGAATAATATTTGTAACGGAAACTCTACACGGAGTGGATTCGACTCGGTTTCTCCCGCATTAACGAAAAAAAACATACACCCACTTCCCGTAATGGAACACATGCTACGCGGTAACTACATGGTTTTTGTCTTCGGAATTAACGAAATCATTTCAACACTTTTCAATCGCAAAAATTGATAGATTCGCCTCGATGCCGCAAAATTTACGAACTAAAGAAACTTATCCACATAGCACCAAACTCTTAATGATATCTTACAGATGGAAGTTTGCAAAAGATTTGCTGATCTACAGGTCAGCGAATCTTCGGACCTTAAAACCTTAATGTTAATATTTGATTTTAATCCAAAATGATATTCTTTACCCTATCATTAAGGACATCCAAATGATAGGGTAAAAAATATATAATTTTGAATTATAATCAAATATTAACATTAAGGTACCGACAGCGGTGGATGCGCGGTTGGCGCACGTTTCCGGTGGTCTCCAAAGTCAGGCACAATCGTTCGCGGTCAGTGCTTGGATGGGTGACCGCTTAGCCGTGCGCTAGCTGGCGCATCGACCCGTGAGCGGGAGGCGCATTCTTCTGAAACTTACGTGTTTCTGCAAAAGTGCAGAAATACCGGAGGATCAGTAGAATATCGCCAGCTGTACCGACATGGGTTTTGCGCAGTTTCCCTGTGACCTCGGCGAATGCGGTACAGTTAGGGGGAAGGAAGTCGGCTTCGGATGCATGGAATTAGAGTATGTTAGCGAAGAGCGGGTAGGAAAGTGTTAAAATAGGTACACGGTTAGGCTAGGGGGGAGCTAAGGTAAAAAAACCCCTAAGGAGTATACCTGGAACGGAACATTAATAAAAATAAAAAATAAAAAAATATATTACCGTTGAGGGTTTTCAAAAGAACACAGGAAATACTTGCAAATACACATTTCGCATCGAGGATGTTTTGTTGTTCAACATGTCTTTCGCTATAAGTTAGTGTTCATTATTACATGTACTCAAATGGCTTTTTTTAAGATCTTACGTTTTTTATGAGTCGTTTGAGAATAATCCTAGTTGCCAGAGTGTTAATTGGATTCGATGTTAATACTCGAGCGTATGGGTGGGAAAGTATAAATGAAACGTTTGCAACACTAACGATAGAAATATAATTTTCCACGGAACTTTTGCATCAACGGGATTGCTACAGATATATACATTTAATCAGTAGTGGGACTCCATGCTCAGACTCAAACAATTGAGGCGTTACCAAATTCATTCTAGGTAATTGAGTATGCGATCGCAAATAACTGCCGATTTGTGCAGAAAATTACAGTCTAGAATATTTTAGACCCACCAGTAATTCTGCTACACGCTAAAAGTCAATCACTTTAATGTCTGCGTTGGAAGAGAGCGAGGATAAACTTTTTTTCCTTGCGTTCATTAAATATGTAGAGTATAATATTATAAATAATCCAGAGTTTTTTTTACACCGCCAAACTCCGAGCCGACTTCTCGAGACTGACGTTATTACAGAACGGCGCAAACGCCCCTGGGTCGTAGATACATAACGCAGCGGTGTTCTAAACCCTGAGCCCGCGACCCTTCTTCGTCATTTTCAATTACCCGAAATTACCTCGAATATTAATAATGCTGGCTTATATTTACGTTCCAACTGGTAAAAGGACGGTCGCGGTGCTGGCGTGTTCTTACGAAGGCACCCTGCGACGTAAATATAAAGTAGTACGCGCCCCAGCGGAGTCAAATAAAGCTTATTAGCTGACTTTCGGTGCTGCGTATTTCGGGGTTGCCGGTCAAGACAACTCTTCGTATTCCATAAATAAATATGCTATAGAATAATACAGCATCCAGACGAACAGTTTCAAGGAATATCTTCGTTATCTAAAAATATATATGAACTCAACTAAAATAATCCTCAAGCTGTAGTGATATTCCATCACGAAGCCGTGTATGCCGTATGTAGGGGGAACCGGGGCGAGATGGACTAGCGAAATATCACCTGGCGCGGGGCGTAATGGGCCACCCTAAATAAGACAACTAGAAGACCGCAACGGCGGATTATTGGTGCATGAACACTACTGATAGGTAGAAGTAGGGAACCTTAACATGTGTTGATAGTACTAGTAAAAAAAGTTTGTACTTTTTACAACAACTTACTGTACACAAACGTCCACAGTTTTTTATTTGTTAATTTTCAAGTTTTAAAAAAAGTCTAAATAAAAATTATCAATGACACGAGAAATAAAAGAATAGGTTCGTATATTCAAGTAAGTGACGAACGAGTTTGTCACTTACTTAACAAAATTATTTTTACGAAATTTAGCAATCCGAAATAATTTTGACTGTGTGCAGGTACGGGTTTAAAAAAGTGAACAATTTCAAGTTGAGTTCGCAAATTATTCTCTGCAAAACTAATAATAAGAATAATAATAATTTAAGGGTAGTCCGTCTCGCTCCAGATAATTTTTTTTTGGAACCGCTATAAAACTTTGAAAATATCATTGATAGATGACAAACAATAAATTATGCCTTCTTCAGCGTTGTAGCCGCATTATTTGCTTAGGGGGCCCATCTCGCCCCGGCCTCCCCTACCTTTTTATCGAGCGTGCTACACGTTGTTATTCCGATTCGTTCGAAAATATCCTATACATCCATAGGTGCGAAAAATATTTTTTTATTCAATCAAATGTCGAGGGTGAGCCGCGTGTTTCGTGGAGTGTTCGCGTGGATGCGGTTTTATCGCGATTATAGCCTAGGGAGATGTATGAGAGTCGAAAAGTTCGCACCGCGCCCAGTGCGATTCTCTGCTCCGAACCGTGCTATAACTGCGCGGGAAACCGCACTTCCTCACCAGTTTGATTACATTTTTCACCGTTGGCTTTCTCGCCCTTTTCGTATACAGCACTGTAATACGCGGCTATACATAGACACACCAATATCAGTTTAGACTTTAGCGATTAAAGACGAGGGTGCGAAGGGAAATGACCTCGCTGGCCCGAGTTCCCCGCAGTGCCAGATCGAGTTCGTATAGTTAGCGTGAAACGAGAGTCTCGCCGAGCGTGTACTGTTGTTGCTTGCCTTTACTTGGATAGGGGATTCGAGCTTGATTGTGTAACTCTAATGCCATTTATCACGGCTTCGTTTTTCCACATTGTAGCTAAAACCTCCTTCTTATCGCCTTCCACTTCCACTCGCTACCAGCGTAAGGGGGCATTAGACACGAGTGGAGGAGGAACTAGAAGGAACTCTTCGAAGCGGCAGCAGCAGTAGCAGCTCCTCGAAGATAAATTGTTCGCGAATCGATGACGACATCCAGTATCGAACCGAAGTTAAGTTTATCTCATCTAGGGGCTCTAGTGAAGTGAGGGAGTCGGCAAATAAGAGGCCGAGGAAGTGAGAAATAGAGTAGAAACGAGCTGACGGCAGACGAGAGTTGATGGACTATTAATTCTTATTTAAAAATGTTTATTGTTACCGCTGGTCTGTCAGTCGCTGGGGCAACTGAAAAATTGCATTGAAAATAAAAATACATGATACTGCACATTACGTATAAAAAGCAGTGGAACCTAGTGGAGGTTTTCAAGATTTTTTTTGCCCGGCAGGAAAATAAAGGTTATAACTGTGGAGAATCTAACGAGAGCTGGGTCGAGTTTGTCATCGTACAATCTCGTCTTCTTTTCTGAAAGTGCCGTTATCTGAGATGACAATTTTGGAGTGTAATGTATGGCTGGAAAGGTTATTCGAACTTCTGTCTTCTCGGTGGAACAGAACAATCAGAAGTGCCGTTCTTGTTAAAGACACACGGAGAGAAAAATATGGTAATATCGTCGTATAGCAAACGCGGTACATATCGGAAATCTGGGAAGTGTTCCTATACCGCATGGCAAAACAAAATAAACCAACGAAACTATTCAGTCGTGTGATGCGGCTGCCATATTTGAGCAATCGTTCCCAGACACTTTGGGCTGAACGGCAATTGGTATTCAATGGGTAACGTATAAGTGTTATACTATACATTGTATAAATATGAACACCATAAGGTAAAAGAAACTGGCTTGAAATTTAATATACATGTATATAAAGCTCGGATGCATGATTCTGATATTAAGTTATAAATTTATAATACATCCATTATTATAGATATATATATATATCTCTCTATAATATAAAAAGATTTCGCCGCCGTGTCAAGTACTGAACCCGTCTTGGAATTATAACGGCTTCGATGAGGGGGGTTAGAATAATAAGGGCTTAAATCCATCCTTAAAGGGCCTTGGAATAATATGGGCATATGTCTTTTTTTAAATATGTATATATCTCTCTATAAAATAAAAAGATTTAGCCGTTATGTTAAGATCCAACGGGGGGCAGTATTTAGATGGGTGACCGCGGTCACCCATTCAAGTATTGAACCCGTCTTTTGAAGGATATAGAATAATAAGGCTTTACGTCCAGAAATGGATGCGAGCGTCCGAAGCGCGCGAGCGCTTCGCGCGCTCTATACTACATATATATATATATATATATATATATATATATATATATATATGATCACCAATAATCGAACTACCTATAGCAACGAGAAGAAGGGCCTGAGATGGGAATCGAACTGCCTACCTAACCGTTATGCCTACCTATAAACCTAACACGCTACTGACTACGCTATTTCTAATCTGTATATTTATTTTATTCAAATACCTTATAAGTTACATCGAACATTATAGGTGAGACATTACTTGCGATACGACAGCCCAACCGTTAAGCGTGCGATACTATACTAAGTATAATAAAGTGCAGACATTGCTGCAAAGTAACGATTCCTACATATTGCCCGCTTCACTCAATGATTTGATAAATGTTTAGTCTACTCTATAGCCTACTCTACTCTATATACTCTATATCTATAAATTACGAAGCGTGCGCAATCTGTCGCTGAACTCTTATTAGTTTATAACGAACTAACTTGGTGCATTTTATATGCGTCTAGAGAATAATAATAAACACTTGTGGGCGCAAAGTATGGGAATAATTACGATATGGCGTAAAGGGCACAGCGGCCTATGCATAGCGAAATTCGCGATGCGTTCAGTTAAAATCGTAATTTTGCCACTTCATCCTCGAATTACTATACAAATCTGGAGATTATTACTATACTTTTCTCTCCGTGTATATATTACTTCACCGTACGGAGTCCTCTCCCCTTTATAGTCATGCATACTCTATCACAGTTGCACATGGGAACAGGCACGGGCAGCAGACTTTGCCATATATACTCAGCCCTTTCGGTAGATGACGCTTTCCTACAGGGAATAACGGTACGCTAGGCAAGCATCGGTGTCACGGGACGTGCTCGGCGTTTCGTGGAGATTTTTGTAATTTGTAAGTTTTTATTTTGAAATGACTAACGCGCGGCATGCAAGTTTTGATAGGCACGTATTAAGATTTCTCCAGGAGCAATCAGTATGAAAAAACGCGCGTTTCGGACGAACGTCGGCTACCTCGGTAAAATACATAGGATGTTGAAACATCGGAATCCGTTTTACCGACAATCAAGCCGTAGTATTCATTGTTAGGAAGCAGTCTTGAAAATACGTGTACTAAACGTGAAAATATGTGTAGTATTTTATATATAATGATGACATATAAAAGAAAGTATGTTGGAAACGCTCCCATATATATTTTTAATATGAAGAGTCGGACAGTGATGCCTACAGATGTGAATAAATTGTGGTGTTACTTAGGTATAGGCGGTGGTGGCGTGCTCATGTACGATTTAGCTCCGTACATTTGAAGTCGCCTCTTTCAATTCGAAGCAGTCTTCGGCGCTGTACGTATCTATGCTTTCGTACTGCTAATTAAGCCGCTCGTGGGCTTTTGGGAGTATGTATTTCCACCTTTTTAATTGCATAATGTATGAAGTTCGTAGTTGGAAATATGACTACAGTTCCTTAATTGGGATAAATACTGATGATATCCGGTGATCGCTATTGGTTGTTGGATGTAAATGGCAAAGCTACAAAAATAATGAGGGGGGACTTGTGTCTCTCTAAAGTGAACGTTAGTGATACTGTGACTGTTGTCATCTTTTTTTACATTTTCGTTCCGCTATCGTTCCTGCTCACCACGTTAATTCTCAAACATCTTCCGTGCCGGAAATTTCTGTAGTCAGACCATGTCCTCTGATATAAGTCGAAATACAACAGAGCGATGTTCCTGCTTTACATGAATCGATACATAGTTGAGATCAGTGGTAGGACTATCGAGCAATTAGACTATCTCTTCGGAGGGTATCCAAAAAACCTGACCTTCCTAAGGCGAAAAGTATTTTTTTGTATTAAAAATACTTTAAATTAACCAAAAATATTGTGACATCGCGGTTGACTATTTAACGTTGATTTATCTTATTCGAGTAGCTAACTCGGCTACAGAACGCGGTTTTAGGAAGGGAAGACTCGGTTTACACTTGCTGAACTGCTCGAACCATTTATTAAAGTACAAACTGGCAGAGTGACGTTGTCGTACACAAGTTCGGTGACTTACTGACTAGCTAGCCTAGGTGGAGAGTCGTACTTATAGATCTATCTCGTGGGAAAGTTCAGATAGTGGGGAAGGAATTTGGGAGTCGGAAAATACTGGAAAAGGCAGATGTTTCGTATTCCTGG
>JAPYZD010005132.1:0-11079 GCA_030522725.1 Ichneumoninae sp. B BG-2022a | reverse complement strand
AAATATCATTGTTGGGTGACAAATAGTAGATTATACTTTCGGCAGCGTTGTAGCCGCGTTATTTGTTTAGGGGGCCCATCTTGCCCCGGTCTCCCCTATAATCTATTTATCTGGTTTTTATTTGCATGGGGATTACTCGAGTCCATCAAAACAGAGTTGCTGAAAGGCTAAAAGTTTGAACAAGGCGATCAGTCTCATTTCAGTATACCCGGAGTCTCGTCATAGTCATTGCAACTCGTGGGTGCATGTCTAGTCAAGCCTAGCGCAACTGCGACTACGATGCAACCCCGAATTCGTGGTTGCACCAGTTCCACTAGGGCGACTATTGCACTTCGCGAGTTGCTCGGCTGATCTGGCCCTGGCGTTTCTACTGATATCCTGCCATACGTTACACACGCACGTATTCGAGAGTCTGAAAGGACCCCAAAGAGAGAGACTCAAGGGCTTTCCTGATTCTTCGAGGGGATGCCCTCGCACGTACACCCGGACGTCATCTCCAGCTTTCGAGAATCAAGGGTCTGAATTTGTGAAATCACACGTCCGTCCCTACGCTTATTGTTTGTCCAAAGAAACCCCTGCTGCCTGACACTAGATTTCGAGTACGCTCTCGAAAAGTTCGTCGAGTACACCGAGTTAATGGGAAGCCAGATCTTTCTTTTTACACGCGCAAGTGTAAACTTCGCTTCTGCGCGTTTCAAAGTCAATTTACTTTCTTGTTCCCGTGTTCGAATAGACGACTCGAGACTTGACTGGTTTTTCTTCGTATTTGCGCATGGATATGTCGAAAAGAGCCTGATAATACGAGAAACCGTATACGACGAGGATTGGCCGTGAGCCCATCGATCTCTCGTTAATACACGAAGCCTCGAGCGACGAGCCGGGACCGAGTAACGTATATATAGCTTTTGGTACCTGCCACCGCATTCGACACTGGGCACGTTATATCGCTGGAAATCGATCACGTCAATCGAGGAAAACATCCGAGCAATAACCATTCCCCGATTTCTCGCATGACCCTATCGATCCTCATCTCTCCCACGAGGATCCCCAAAAGCGATTTCTGTTTCTTACCATTGGCGACGACCCTCGACCCGCCATAGGATCTTCCGATGCACGCGGCGTCTGCTGCGAGTCCATCGACAATGTGTATGTGTGAACTTTTTTTTTCTGTTAAATCGTCTTTTCGTAAATCGGTATTGCTAATCCTTAAACGAGGTTGCCCAAGGCGATCTCGATGCTGATAGCAGCTGGCTTATCCATTAACCTGTTGCGAACGAATGAAAGTAGATTTTTTGTTCTTGTTTTTTTTTTTTTTTTTTTTTTTTTTTAACGAAGATGATGCTCGAGTTAGCAATACTTTTTCGTCTATCTACATAGTGTCGCTTCAATTAACAAACTGTTTAATTACGTGGCGAGGGTCATCTACGTTGACCTACATACGTGATCAGGAGTTACGTTATTGTTTGCGTCACGTGATGTGTTTTGTCTACGGACTCGTTTAGCGGAGTTTCATGTGTTTCAAAGATAAAAATGTGCGTTTTATACTTCTGCTAGATTACGAGTAACACTACGGATATGGATTTTTTTATGTTTCGACGGTCGCCAGAGAGCTTCCGGTGCCCCGCGAAGATGATCTACCCACTGTACGACCGTGTGTGAATTAACTAACTACTTTGCGCAACATCGAGGCAGTGAGAATGAGATTTAGTCTAATGCGCTCTTCGTACACGAGTAGAGGTAAATACATCGCTAGCGAAGATAACGTGTTACAGCATACCGGCATGCTCTACCGCATTGTTTCATTAGTCCCAATTACCGCGTGATTACTCATCACCCAGGACACCTTACACTATTACCGCCCGTGGAAATTTCGTGTATATTCGCGACTACAATATCTTTAACGAACTACACGAGAAAACATCCAACTAATTAGCGGCACGGGCGATACGTTGATGGTATTGGAGAACGAACTTTCGTCCGATGTGCATGTATACGCGATACGAAAGTTGGCAAGGGATCGGAAACGTCTATGAAGACGATTGTATTCGGAATATGTAGTTCGAACTTTGGTACTTCTTTGCACTTCGGGCTCTTCCATCCTTGGTTTTTAAAACGTGACCTGGATCAATCCGCTCCGTTTTTTTTTATTTCCCTCACCTCCGCCTCCCCCTTCTGTTACCGGTCGTAAATGGAAACGAATCGACGGTCACGAATCCACGATAACGGCTAGGGGAGAGTGGGGCAAAATGGGACAGTGAGGGCAAAACTCAATTTTCCAACAATTTTTGGTTGCCCCATTTTGGCCCAACGATTCATCCTGATTTTCAAACCTGTTTTTCCCCACGAACCACCATCGGAACCATCCAAAAGTTACTGGAAAATTGCGTTTTGACTCATTATCTCGTTTTGCCCCGCTGTGCCATTCTGCCCCGCCGTCCTCTATAGAGTTCGAGCGAGTGGGTTCTCGGTTCTCTGTCGCCGCGCTTCTCGGCTTCGGCTATTTTTCCTCCTTTGAGGATCGAGGATAATGGCGGAAAAGCCCGGGACGAAAGGGGACGAAGAGGCGAAGGGGGGCGCACATGCGGAACGGAGAAACATGCCGAGACTGCGAGTACGAAGAGGGAGGAGAGGGTCGGAAATCAAACGACGGAAGGGCCGCAGCGGGAGAGGGTGGTGACTGGAAAGGCACGTACGTAAACGAAGGAAGACACGCGAGCGAGTAAGCTAACGGATCCACGTCGGTTATAAGTTATAACCGGGGGTGAGCTCCGCTGGCCCGGCGAGATCGGCTTTAGCCTGCTACCAGCGATTAGCCTTGAGAACATACCTTCGCCATGATAGCAACGGACCCGAATATATGTTTCCTCGGGAGAAAGAGGGAGGACGAGGGACGGAGCGGCGGCGTTCGTGCCGGGTGTAAATAACCTGTACCACCCTACCCGCGATAACTATACATCGGCGCAACCCGCGACTAATCGTCGATCACTGCTAATCCCAATTCCAACGCAGAGCTCGACGATTAACCGACACCGGAAATCTTGACGAGCGGTACAATTTCCCACTCGGCTGCGTTACAGACGGGACGAATTTCAATTGACTTTTACAAGTTCCGTTTAATCTCCCGACACACAAACACAGACGGACTGAGGAGTCGGTCGGTGCCGTACGTTTTACGGAATACCTTCGTAATGATAGGGATGGCAGGTTGATGAATGGTCTCGTGATTAATGTTGCACGCGCGAGGTGAATGTAATATGCGTGGTGCACATCAGCGATAGCGAATCGGGTAAACTCTTTGCGCTTGCCATTGCGCGATTATCGGTAGCCCGATGTGCAGTTCGATCTTTTATTCAGACCTCTGCAAAGTGTCGCGACTCGGCATTATTTTCCAAACCGTTACGGCACTGGAGAGCGTCGTGCAGATGTTGGCATGGTGGTACAGCGACGCCTCCCGTGCCGCTACGACCATTTTCATCGGTGAGGCCAATATAGTATAGGTCACGTAATCGATTGGTTTTCGGTTTTATTTGGATGGGCGAGATGCCCGTTTGATAGCTATGATCCGTTTAAGATCGATTTTTCATTTTAAAAATCCCCTTTTTTAATGAAAAATCCTCAATCACTTTTTTTATTTGATTTCTTAACTTCCATTATTGTGGACAGCGTCACAATTTTTATAAAAGCCAATGGAAAGTGATAAATATGTCTATTTTTTAAAGAAAAATCGATCTTTAAAAAAAGTTCAATTTTTCGATATCTCAAAAAAAATACTATCCAAAAATTTTGAAAAAGATGACAAAAACCCCTTGTAAATAATCATAAATTGTGGTGAAATTACAACTTTGTTTGGAGAGGGTCGGGTTTTTGATCGTTTGAAACCGTATGGAATACCTCATATACTATTAAAAACTATCTATACAGACGCTCCCCCTGGGAACTATTGGTATTTTTTTTTCTCAGTGAATGACATATGGACCGGGCCATATTCTCCACTTTTAGCCTAGTATCAAACTATCGAGATTCGCGAGCAGATCGACCAATCCGTCGCGACAATGTGCGTTACTCGAGTCGTATTGGGAGAGAGCGATATGGTTTGGCGATCGAACGAGCGAGGACGATAACGTCGCATGCCGGCCGGAAGTGAGGAGCGGGAGAGCTTGGGAATCTCGAAGGTTGCCCACAGTCGCGGATCCAGCGGCTCCTTCCTTCCGTTTCCGTTCGGGAAAACGGCGAACCGGATAGTGGCGTCTCGGATCTCTCGCGAAGAAGCGGAGACCCGGGGGAGGGCGTGAGAGACACAGAAAAGGAGCGAGTGAGAGTCCCATCGGCCCTCGTATTGATCCGTGAGCACGAGAGGCGAAAGAGAGAACGACGGAGAGCGTTTCACCCGCTTTCGGAGACTCCTTCTCGCCGCTAGTCTATACGTGTACGAAGTGTGTGTGTCGCCTGCGATGTTGCTCCACCGTGTAAAAGCACACTCGAGCCCTGAAGACAAGTGCGCGACGAGGACACGACAGTGCATGGAACTTCAATCAATGCCGATGTTGGAATGGCTCTTGACACGTGCATATCCTTCGACGCTCGCACACGCCTGTAAATCGAGAGGTTTCGGGAACCTTCGTATTCTGTAATCTTATGTGTATTTCGAAATGTTGTTTGTTTGTCCCAATTTTCAGGAATCCGGGGATCTCTTTGGGGCTTCCCGAGGTAGTTTATTGTCCTCCCAGGGGTCTCCGACCTGCGGCCTGATAACTATTCTCCTCTTATACTATTGTATTGTGGAGTCGGGCACAATAATGCGGTACGCAACAGAACTGCGCACTATCGTCGCGTGCGAAAGAACCCATTTTTCGACCACAAATGCGTCACTTAGGGTTTTCAAATGTCATTCTTCGACCGGAATTAATGTATTTCCGGTATGACATCACTTCCGGTCGAAAAATGATATTTTCAAACCGGAAGTCGCGTATTTCCGGTAAAATCCCTGGAGCTACACCCAGAAAAAAAAAATTTGACGGCCACCGTTTATCAAGATTATGTAAAATATTTATTTGATTTAAATAAATATGCATTTACATTAAATAAATAGTTACTTAAATGAAATAAATATTTATTTAAATCAAATAAATATTTTACATAATCTTGATAAACGGTGGCCGTCAAATTTTTTTTTCTGGGTGTATAAATGTCCGGTTTATAAATTCCATAGTCCATAGCGAGTGCGCGAAGCCACATCAACCTGCTGGTATTTAATATTTATATAATATAATCAATCTCGGATAGACTGCTGGCGCAAACGATTCGTCGACACGAATTACGTTGCATGGAGGAGGAAGGTCTCGATAAGTCGTCGTGGTATCAAATCCGATGATTTTTTTTTAAATCCACCCGAAACGTCTAATCCCGGTTGTCTGGTCGCATTTATCGTCCCTCATGCTCCGGTCTCAGAGCGAAATACGCCGGGAGGACCCGGCGGTGAAGCGACACGAAAATTCCGTGCGTGCCGGTACCATCGGTAACACGCGCATTTTTTCCCCCTCGATTCAATACCCTCGGTATTTCCAACAGATGAAGCCAACCCTCTCGCGACGTCTCCTCCCTCGTCGATTGAACTAAATTCACTGGGAAAAATCAATCGCAAATGGCATTTATCGAATGACTCGTGACACGTGACTGCTTACGTTAACCGTACCGCGGAACATGATATAAAAAAACGCGACGAACGTAAAGCATACGATACATGTATAGAATGTGTACCACTTAACAACGTAAACGCGAGTTTTCCGTGCGTTACTGGGTCAGCCGTCTGCCTGTTTTTTCCAAGTACTCGTTCAGGCAGCCAGTGACACAGACCGTTCTACACTGCGGCTGGGTGTTTACTATAGTCCTAGCTCGATCTCATGTGCAGATAAAAAAAAGCGCTAAGCGACCAGTTCCGCACAAACTTTCGAGTTTTCAGCGAAATAAACAGCAATCAGCGATGACTAACGCCTCGGCCCGATGAGCTTTTCGACAGCACGGACGTTACTTTGTTCCCCAAGTTTCAACGTCTCGTAGAGAATTATCACGTTGTGCAAACCGACTCGTTCGAATGCCAAAAATTCGTGCAGCAAAATAGGGGAGACCGGGGCAAAATGGCACAGTGGGGCAAAACGGGACAGCGAGGGCAAAACTCGATTTTCCAATAATTTTTGGATACCCCGTTTTATCCCAACGATACATCCGGATTTTTAAACCCGTTTTGCCCCACGTACCACCATCGCCACCGTCCCAAAGTTGTTGGAGAATTGCGTTTTGTCTCGTTATCCCGTTTTGCCCCGCTGTCCCCTAGTTCACGGCTTCGACTTCACTCACTGAAGAAACCATCCCTTTAAATCCTGCGTCGAATGGATTTAAAGGGTCAAACGCTCGTTTTTCTCTCTCGAGCTTGCCGGCCTGTGCCACACGTGTGTGTGCCGCGGTCATTTGAATTTCTGAGTCACGCCCCAACGAGGACGGACTCTTGACCGGGCTGAATGTTTGAATCACCGTGTTCCTTCGGGGGTAGTCATTTGCACGGCTTCTTCGCCGCGGCGTTTCTTCCCTCGCTCTTTAACTCCGAATAGGCATTTATGCATGCCGGCTAGCCGGTTCGCGAGGGTCAACAGGACACACGTACGCCGGGCGTACCTGCACCCCCGGTAGGGTAATGGCTGATGGCGATGATGCACGCGCACGGACACTCCGGATGAAACCGGGTGACGATCGATCGGATGCATTCCACTAACAAAACCCCGAGCTATTCAACCCTCCCATACACGTATACGTACGTTATGACGATTATAATAACGCGTGAATTGATCATCGTTCGTCGTCGGATGAAACCGGGTGACGATCGATCCTATGCATTCCACTAACAAAACCCAGAAAAAGTAATTACACCTAGAAAAATAATTTATTTGACAGCCACCGTTTATTTAGTTTAAGTAAAATATTTATTTCATTGAAAGACATATTTATTCCATTGAAAGACATATTTATTCCATTGAAATAAATATTTATTTCATTTAAGAAACTATTTACTTAATTTAAATAAATTTTTATTTAAATGAAATAAATATTTTACTTAACCCAAATAAACGGTGGCCGTCAAATAATTTTTTTTCTGGGTGTACACGTATACGTACATTATAACGATTGCCTGCTTTCGTTAATGTCTCCAAATGATATTTACATGTACGATGACATTTGTGTCGCAGGGTTGTCGAACTTTCGGTGGAAGGTTCGAACCGAGCGATCCTCGATGAGGCGCAACGATGATAATTCCACCTCGAATGTAGAATTGTACGATTCTACGGTGCGTGCCAGATCGACTAAATACAATGTACGTGCGTTTTGCCTCCCCACCGGAAGTACCAAAAAAAAAATGTCCATCTTACACGGATGACGATGAAAGAACTATACTTGGCGCTGTTACGGGGTGTCGAGGTACGATAGTAAAAATTTACGTGGTTCGACTGTGAAATGGTCCAAACTCGATGGTCGGCGGTGACCGAGAGCGAGGACCATCCGTGCTTCGTGCTTATCGACTTTTGTTTTTGCCATGACCGACAGTGAGTCGAGAGAGTGTCGTTTTTCTTACTCTCTTTATTTTTATTTTTTTTGCGTGTCGTGAAGAATTTGGTTGAAAAAAGAATCACCGTGATGTCGAGATATATCTCCGAGCTTTTCCGGGAGAAGCCGTTGCGGAACGTTCTCGACGGCGAGCGACGAAGATATTCTCGGGACAGCGCGAGCTTACCTGGGCGCGGAGAGCGGAAGTTCGATCGGTCCCGTAAACGTCTAGACGGCGGACTGTCGGTTCGCGAGGCTCGGTGAGCTAGGCTACCCCTTTGCGCGCACCCTTTCGTCCTGCTCCTTACGTGTACTGAGCAGAGAACATCCGCCGTGCCGTGCGACTGGCGGCCCGTTCGAGTTGCCAGCGACGTCGGTTTGTCCTGGCGTTCTCTGCTCCTGCGCCCAACGCCCAGACCGATCCAACCTCACCCGTCTCACTCGATATCCGACCACCCACTCCCGCCCGAGAATCGGGGGATTTTTGTGCGACGGAGAAAGAACCGCGAGTTTATACATGGAAAGCCAAGAAAGGGGGAGTGAAAAAGAAAGCATGGAAGAACCTAAACGGCATACCAAAAACATTGTAACCAACGCTCTATCTCCCATCATAATATATTTAATACGCTAGGCTAAAAAAAATGTAGACTTATCGGCCCGTTTCGCCGAATTATTTGGTGGGTTTTTCTGTATAAAAAAAAATCGTAGACGTTTTGCGACTGTCCGCCAAGTTCGTGCGGAGATAATTAAGGAGGGAGTCTCGCTGCGCGCTGACTTCGCATAAGGTCGACAACGATAAGAGAAAATTGCAAGTACTTCTTGATGATGTGAAAATCTGGAAAAAATTATGTGTACTAAAGGTACTGAGAAGATTAATTTTGCATAATAATAATTGCAAAATGTTATTAACAAATTCATCAAAAAATTAATTGATCAATAGATTACCCGGCAACAAAACTTTTTTTTATATGAAAATGATTCGGTTATTTTTCTGAATACGTATGAATTTTTTCAGATTTTTGTTCTATAAAAAAAATAAAAAATCAACGATAACTTAAAAATTTGAAAAAATTCATACGTATTCAGAAAAATAAACGAATCATTTTCATAAAAAAGCAGTTTTGTTGCCGGGTAATTTGTTAACCAATTAATTTTTTGATGAATTTGTTAATGACATTTTGCAATTATAGTTATGCACAATTAATCTTCTCAGTACCTTTAGTGTACTTGATTTTTTTTTAGATTTTTACCCCATCAAGAAGTACTTGCAATTTTCTCTTATTGTTGTCGAACTTATGCGAAGTCAGCGCACAGCGGGACTCCCTCCTTAAGGTCGGGAGCGGTAGGGTGAGATTCTGAGGCGTTACAGGTGTGCGAATGTCCCGACGCGCCCTCAACAATGGCCGCCACTTTAATTTCGACGCCATTAAGTTAATTCGGGGCTGATATGTGGGGCTCGGCTCGGCCTCGTTCGATCCCTCACCCCTGTCTCACAAACCCGTTCATTTTTTTTATCAATGGGAAAGGCTGCGGATTTTTCGTCTAGACAGCGGGAACGTGACGGAGCCGCCGACCGGATCCTCGCTTTCTCCTCCGATCTTAGCGAGCATCCTCTCAATTATCAATGGACGTTGGCTCGCCGCGGCGTTCGACGTCCACAGTTGGTTCATTCATGAATCCTCCGGTTCTTCTCGCCGCGATTCACCATCGCGATTCCTATCGATGCTCCGGATCGACGCCGGTCGCGTCTTCGAGACGCCGCCGAGGAGAGGCTCGGCATTATTTTACGGCACACCCAGAACAATTATTTATTTGACGTCCACCGTTCATTTGGTTTAAGTAAAATATTTATTCGATCTAAATAAATATGTTTTTAAATTAAGTAAATAGTTACTTAAATAAAATAAATATTTATTTAAATCAAATAAATAAACCAAATAAACGCTGGCCGTCAAATGTATAATTTTTCTGGGTGCAGCGATGATGCACTCCGTGCGGGGTCTCTCGAAGAAACGGGTCGCATCGTTATCGCGTTAGAGCCTTCCACTCCGTGCCTGCGTCGGCCGGTCTCGATTCCTTTGCACTTGACGGGTCAAACACGCGACATTAACATTTTACCACCAACACCCCTCTGAGGTTGGATTTAACAGGAACGAAAAAAGAGAACAGTAAAAAACTGAAAGAAAACTATTAGATCGTAGATTACGCCCTGGGCGAGTCCCCCAGCGGCTCGCGGCGACTCAACCTTCGATTGTGCGTGACAAGGTCGAAGGACAGGTAGAAATGCCTCGAAAATCGGGAGAAGCGGTTCGTCACAGTCCAGACAGTCTCGATCCGGAATTCGCTTACCTGAAACAGAAGGTTATTTTTCTGACGTTAATTGCGAGAATAATTCGTAGGATAATTTTTAATAATAGACAGGCGACGGATTTTTTTTTCTTCTGTGGAATGCTTAAGGAGGGATTGGTACGCGAAGCAGATCCTGGCATTGAGTGGTACATGCTGAATAGAAAAAAAAAATAAAAATAAAAAACAAGAGTGAGCTCTCTGTCTCTCGCGTGCCTCGGTATTGATCAGCTGATACCAGGGGGTGTTTGCCATCAGTGAATACTCTTCGATCGGGCTGGGGTAAAAAAAAAAAAAAAAAAAAAAAAACGTTGATCAATTGCAAGGAAGTCAACGCACACCTGAGCGGGCATTGGCGAACTGTGGAAATGCATTGATTATTTTTTTCAGTGTGACTCGATAGTGTTTTATCCGCCGTGCAGTTCGAGGGATGTTTCGGCGCGTCGCTGTCAGAGGGGTGGAAATGCAGAAACCCAACGCGCGGAAGGGAGCGACGATACCGACCGAGGGAAACGAACCGCCCCTTGGATACGGTTGTGAAGTCAAAGCCGAAACCACTTGCACCCTCGGCTCGGTCGGCTGCAGTTACCGGTCTTCAATGATGCAGAACTGCGAAGCGCGTTTAAGGAGGGAGTCTCGCTGCTCGCTGACTTCGCATAAGTTCGACAACAATAAGAGAAAATTGCAAGTACTTCTTGATGGTGTAAATCTGAAAAAAATCATGTATACTAAAGGTACTGAGAAGATTAATTTTGCGTAATAATAATTGCAAAATGTTATTAGCAAATTCATCAAAAAATTAATTGCTTAACAAATTACCCGGCAACAAAACTTTTTTTTTTATGAAAATGATTCGTTTATTTTTCTGAATATGTATGAATTTTTTCAGATTTTTCAATTACTTTTGATTTTTGTGTTTCTTCACACATTTTTTCCATATAAAAAAATTAAAAAATCAAGTTAATTGAAAAATCTGAAAAAATTCATACGTATTCAGAAAAATAAACGAATTATTTTCATAGAAAAAAGAAGTTGTTTTGCCGGGCAATTTGTTAAACAATTAATTTTTTGATTAATTTGTTAATAACATTTTGGAATTATTATTGTGCAAAATGAATCTTTTCAGTATCTTTAATCTGC
>JAPYZD010005131.1:0-10302 GCA_030522725.1 Ichneumoninae sp. B BG-2022a | reverse complement strand
AATTTCCTAAATTCAAGAATTTCCTAAATTCAAGAATTTCCTAAATTCAAGAATTTCCTAAATTCAAGAATTTCCTAAATTCAAGAATTTCCTAAATTCTTTTTTAAAAAATCTGTTCGTCTTCTATGTTTCCACTATTCGGGGAGCATATTATTACCCTCACACCTTCGTATCCGGAGATTGACATTGACGAAGAAGTACTTATAGCGAATTCGAAACTTTTTATTTAAGAACATCCGTGCCCGAAGACACTATTTCCGTCTGAGCTTTCATCTCATCCGTTAACTCCTTCGGGCGTACCGAATTCTCATCGGCGCTTTCTCGCCCTTGTCGTACCCGTTCGCAGCTTGAAACATGAATTATTTCACACTAGCCGGACGGTCGCGCGTGTGCCGCGGCCGACCGAAGGGTGACCAAGTGTTTCCCCTGGCACGGCCACGTCGCGGACTCGCGACCCTGGCTTTATGGCTTAAACAAAACTTTCCTATATTACAAGTCTGTGAAATATGAATACGCCCCCTCCCCCCCTCTCGCGCAAGGGAGTGCTCGATGCCGGGCACCGAGCGCGTTACAGCCTCGCGGAAAAGAGGCGGAGAAGGGTTGCACAGTGGAAGGGCGCGATCTCGCTGCCGGACGCTCGGACGAAAGGGTCGACTCGCGAGAAGAGAGGGTGTCCGGGGGGGGAGGGGTGCGAGGGGGAAAAGAGGAAACAGCACGTTCGTAGTGCCCGGACGACGGATCCGGGCCAGTTGCCTGCCATTACGAACTCCAACGCGACTCTGCCGTTGGCAAAGCCAATTTGTTATCGACTTATAGAGGCCAAATTACTTACTATTACCGCAGATTTATTTCATACATTAGTTCACCCGGCAAGAGAGTTACCGCGAGCGAGACGCAAACGTGGACCGGGAAAGAGAGCCACGCCTACGCTCGTTAGGTGTCCATTAATTACCCTCTAAAAAACCCACTCTAACCCCCCTTCCCCCCCGTCCCCCTGGTCTTATACTTCGTTATTCAACATCGTTATTACAAATTATCGTATTACAAAGTTTACCACCGAGTTTAAACTTGTTGTCGAATAAGTCTTTCGGTTTATTTATTCCGAATGCAGCTCTTGGTTCACATTTTTCTAAAATATCGCAATTTTTTGGATGCTTTCTTTAATTATCTCCGACCTAATAGGGGAGAGCGGGGCAAAATGGGGCAACGGGGCAAAGCGGGGTTTTTGGGCAAAACTTAATTTTCCAATCATTTTTGGATCGGACAAGGTGGCAAAACCGCGCAGAAAAGCCTGATGTATCCGATAGGGCGAATTCGGGCATCCAAAAATTATTGGAAAATGACGTTTCGTCCAAAAACCCCGTTTTGCCCCGCTGCCCCATTTTGCCCCGCTCTCCCCTGCATTTTTTTATTCGGAATTTCACGCTTTTTTTAGACTATTCATAGAGGGTTTCGAAATATCTTTCGATTGCGCTCCGAATTTCTATCCAACATTTTTATTTACCTATTTATTGATTTAAAAAAAAATAGAAAATTTTAAGGAAAAATTCGCTGCTCCGGAGTTTCAATCCTCGATCGCGAGAAGAAAAACACTTTCGGCGTGAGAAGTAGAACGCTCCGACGGTCGACCTCGTTGAACCGGAGGGAACAAAGTCGGAGCGAGACTAACAACGATAAACGTACAGCCGCCAACCTCGTCCGAGAGGTTGTTTGCTCTTCTTCGTATATTTTACAAAGGAACGTCCGCGTGGTGGAATACCGCTCATAGTTTCACCGAGAGTTGTGTCTTCTCTGTATACGCGGAATACATCGTCCGACGCCATTAACGCACCGCGCCAAACAAACATCCTTCGGCCACTCGCTTTTTGTTTCTTAGATTTTTTTCTTTTAATTTTTTTGTCAACTCTCCCACCCGACGAAGAACAAAGTCGGCGGGTGGGTGCGAGACGCGGAGAATCCACCACGTGTCGCCGGCAAACACAGTTTTTTTCATTTTTTTTCTCCCTCGCTTTCTCGATATCCATGCGCGGCGAGTTATCCGAGGCACGTCGAACCTACGCTAACGGATGCTCGAGCAATCTAATAAAGATAAAAAATAACGTCGACTGACCCCCCACCCCCCACCCTCCGCGCTTTCCTGTACCTCGAGAGTGGTCGGCCTTTTAGCATTCCGGCTTCTTCTTCTTCGCTTGTGAAGTTATATTGAAAAATATATATCTTCATGGGCTGACCGGTCGTAGGCTGCATATAAACTGCCCCCTTAGAGCAAAGAACGAAGGATCTTTTCGACCGAAAGACGGCTAAGGATTTCTCGTCTCTCTTCCTCTTACACGCGCCGAAGGCCCGTACGAATTCATCCGCGGAAAAAGTGGTTTTAACGTTTAGTGCTGAATCGCTAACGACGCGGTAAATCGTTTCCGTAACGGATCCGTTTCGTTACTTAGGATGGGAATTCCGTTGCCTCGTGTGGAGATCGGAACGAACATTTTTGAGTGGAGATCAACGACTGGTCGGGAATATTGACGGGAGAGAGTTGCCGGTCGTGAGGCCAAACCTCTTCAACTTATCCTCGTAAGATACTTTGTTCGGACAACGATTCGAGCGTTACCTGCGACACGCCTTTATTTATCTCTCGGCAGAGATTGGAACGAGTTAAACACAGTAAATTGCAGTAGAACATTTCTGCAACGTATGCGCCTCGTTACTTAGGATAGAAATTCCGTTGACTCGTTCCGAGATTAGAACAAGAGGGAATCAAAATTTCAAAGACTCGAATTTTAAGGTCCGAAACCCTCAACAACGGCACCGATAAATAAGTTTGGTAATATCAATTAAGCTGCGGTTGCGGGTCGCGAAGGAAATGTTTGGTCGATTGAACAATGTTTTTTCAACTCAACTAAACATTCGGTCATACGACTAAACATTCGTCCAATCAATTAGATATTTCTTTCAATCGATCCAAATATTTTCTTCGCCACCCGCAAACGCAGCTTAGTTGATACACCCAGAAAAATAATTTATTTGACGGCCACCGTTTATTTGGATAAAGTAAAATATTTATTTAAATCGAATAAATATTTTACTTAAACCAAATAAACAGTGCGGGTCAAATAAATGATTTTTCTGGGTGTATTACCAAACCTTTTTATCGGTGTGCGTTTGTTATTGAAATTTCCAAGAAAAATTTCAAAGTACAGACGAGATCAACGACTCTTCTGACAGAGTTAGCGTTCTTGAGGCCGCCCTTCTTGAACTAACCCCGTGAAATTCTTTATTCGGGCACCGATTCGATCCTTACCTGCGATACGTATTTGTTTATCTCTCGGCAGAGATTAGAACGAGGCTGTAGAGGCCTGTAAGTCGCGGCTCCGAGAAAGGAGTTCGAAGATCTCTTTCAACCCTCCGACTCGAGTGAACTTGAGTTCTCAAGGGAGGTAGCCAAAAGCGCGCGGGGTCGAAGAAGAAAGGGGGCGGGAGGGGGGGGGGGGAGTCGGGGCGTGCCAGCATTCAACTCGCTTCGAGACAAATCGCGACGGTGGGTCCCGTTCACCGGCTCGCGGATCACGTATGGGACCGGATACTGTAACGACCAAAATATTTTCACCCAGGTACACCCCGGGGAATCCCCCGGCAAGAAGTCTACTACTTCGACGATTCTCCTCGCGCCAGCTACTTTTCCCTGTATCCTCGCAATCTCTCGCCACGAACAGTCCTCACTTACGCGCCTCCTCGGGTAAGACACGCACCGTAACATTTTCCCTCCCTCGTAGAAGTTAAATAATAATCGGTGGATTCTCTATTCAGCGTCGAAGCGATCGATCATTCGTTAAGAGAGCTCGTTTCGCCGAAAAATTTATCTCACCTTCTCAAGGTAGTTACCGCAGATAAAATTCCGGGATTGAAGCTCCGGTCCAGGTTTGTCTCATTGGCTCAATGGTTTTCCTGGAGCGAGCAAGAGGCAGAGAGATATTTTTTTTTTAATCCTGTGACGTCGCTTTCGGTTTGAAAACCTCACTTTCAGACCGGAAGTGAACTGACACATAAAAGTATCAAAAATTTTTATGTCACGTCACTTCCTGTTCGAAAATCTCCTTTTCCGGTATTATTAAATCTCTCCTGGATATCTTTGAATAATTTGAGACTCGATGAATTTTACTCGCTCGAAGACCGAGTAAATTCGAGCCTCGAGGCAACGGTCCAGGTTTATCTTATCGGCAATGATTCCTGGAGCGAGCAAGAGGCAGCAGTAAACATAAAAAAAAATGAAGGACGAATGTTGACACATGCGCTCTCGTCGCGGTCGACGGCGCGGTGACAAGAGTGGCGGTCTCCTCTTTTTCTTTCATTTTATTTCTTTTTCTGTTCTTTCTATTCATTTTTCTCGCATCTCTCGATCTCATCCCGCATCCCCTGCTTCCCTGTCTTTCGCTGTTTTCTTCTTCGCTCTCCCGGCTCTCTCGCTCTCTCGCGCTCCGTCTTCATAAAACGACCCAGACGATTATTTATTTAATGCCTCTCGTTCTGCGTTACACAACTATTTACCGAGAGCTCGACGTCGCGACGCTGAGGTGACGGCGGAAGGATCGTCGGATCCTCGCTCGCATCTCGCTCTTCAGTCCTCGCTCTCTGTGCGCGTGTGGGTTTCACTCTTACTCTCGCGAGACTTTTTGTTGCCTGTAAACTCACGCGTGTGTACCAAAGCTCGCGCACATCGGGGACCCACCTAGTTTGTACAAATAATTGTTGTGTCCGCCTGTGCGTAGGATTCACCTTGCGTTCGCAATCAACGAATTCTCTCTTATTTTTCCTCCTTTTTTTCCTTCTTTTCTTTTTTTTCTTTTTTTTCTTTTTTTCTTTTATCTTTTTTTCTTTTTTTCTTTGTTTCTTTTTTGCGAAAAAATAATGTACGCTTCTGTTTACTCGGCAATACTTGAAGCCCACTTAGCGCGAGCCGAATACACAGGGACGCAGAGCAATGAGCACATTGCACACTCGCGCGTGTGTCTATCGTAAAAAAATTCCAAAATCCAAGCAAAAACTCGCTTGAAGAATCTCGATTTAACCGTGTGCCGTTCGGCACGAAGAAAATAGTTAGATCATAGCGAGTCCCGAATTTAATGGAAATTACTCGCCGATAATAGAATGATCGATGGATTATACATTTATAAATGGCATCTCTAATAGTGGATGATTTTTTTTTACTTTCATTTTTCAGGTGAGCTCATACCGTCGTCGGAATAATCGAGTGAATTTGGCCAGAGTTGATGATCGCGATACTACCGTTAGCGGAGCTTTTTAGGTAAGCGACAACGAAGTTACATTATGACATCAAAGTTATAACGGTAGAAAATCGTAATTTTACATATTCAATTGTAAAGCGCTATACTTATATTAGACTCTCGACGTTATATTCGGATGCGAGAGTTAAATGTTTGGAAATTCTGGGAATAGATATATTCGTACCTTACGGTGATTATACGAACGGGTGACCCCCCCCCCCCGTTCGCGAGGGAAACGACCTCGACACGCATGCAGATATTCGGAGTCGTTTCTGTCGCGGCGCAAGCTTATTTTGCCCTACGACATAACGTTAACCCGTTACCAGTGGAATAAGACATTTCTGACTTTTTACAAATTTTATTTAATATCTACATCTACTGCTCTCGTGTCTTAAACCGAAGTATGAGCATTGTTAGAAATTTTGAGAATTGATAAATTTGCATTTCCCCATGGTGCACGATATTAACCCGTTACTCAAGAGGCAAACGACCCAGGTACGCATCCAGATATGGAAAGTCGTTTCTGTCACGGTGCAATCTTATTTTGCCCTGCGACATAACGTTAACCCGTTACCAGTGGAATAAAAAATTTCTGATTTTTTACAAATGGTTTTACAAATTCGATTAAATATCTACGTTCAATCCCGGCTCGTCCTTCAGGCCGGCGTACGAGGATTGTCAGAAGTTTAGAGAATTGATAAATTCGCATTTCCCCGTCACGATGGATATACGCTCGTTACTCACGGGGGAAACAACCCCAACCTGCATGCAGCGATAGAATCGTTTTTTCCACCCCCCCCCTCCTCCGGCGTTTATCTCCGGGCTTTTTCCTCCGGCTTTAAGTATCTCGGCGCATTTCGTTTATCCGAAATTGCTTGTATCAATAAAGCAAACGACATAAATATCCCCGTTACAACGTGCAAGTGTACGGCTATGTCGCGACACGAGCGTGGGGGCGATCGCCGCAATACCGTTCGGCAGCCATTCGGATCTAAGGGTGCGCTGTGGCCTTCATGCTCGACGACAATGCCGGCAAGGGGTTGCTCGGCGATAGTTCCTTCCCGCGTATAATACTATGCTCGCGTCGTATCCGACCTTACATCTATCCTATATATCAATATTCAATTACGCTAGCCTCTCGGCCGAACTCGAAGACGTGCAGTGCCATGTGGATCATAGGAAAATGGTTTATTAGGGTGCCGAATGGAGATAGCTCGTGTAAGGCCAGCGACCCTCTCGAGGGAGCCTCTCAAACCCCCGAAATTCCACCCGAGGAGGCGGACAAGTTTGGGAATTCGCCCGATAAGATCTTGCAAGATGTCTCGCTTCCTTGGCAACCTTGAACATCCGCTGCGATGGCGATATGCGTATCATGCGTGGCTCCGCATATTATATCCATCGTTGAAATTGTGATTTTATTTATTATAACAAATGTTATTAAATTGATTTCGCGTCTCTCGCGCAGAGAAAAAAGAATTGTTGCGACAGCGAGAATTTTGTTATCGTAAATTATTTACCCACTGTTAAGTCGATAAATGAGATGCGGTAACAAAATTCTTGCTGTCATAATAATTTTTTTTCTATGTGCGAGAAACGTGAAATAAATTTTATTTTATTTTTATTGTAAATAAATAATAACATAATAATGGTAACGATGAAAATTATATGCCGCACTGCAAACAAGGATAATGTTTCCTAAAATAACGAGTATTTTTAATTTTAATGTTGCTCCATTAAAAAAAAAAGCTGTTTTCCTTTCGTTGTTTCCCCGCAACGGAAACTCCGGTCATCAGACTACTGTTTTTTTTCTCCACAATGCATAAAACGGCTCTCATCGAGAGTTCAGTTTTTTTACCAAAATTTCACCCCGCAATGTTCCTCTATAAAAAAAAACAATAGCAACGAACAAGTTTCCACTGTGCTGTTAAATTAAATTAACTTATTATGATTAAATTATAATTATGGCCGCAACCATGATTTTTTGGCAGTGTCGTAACTATAAAATGTTGACGTTCCCCTTGAGAACTATACTTTATGGTAAAAAGTCAGTATTATTGCTTTTACTATGTAAGTTTTTCTCAGTGAGAGTCACTAATAGGGACCTAAAAATATTTTGCTGTGGTTTGCTACCACAGCAAAATATTTTGCTTTGCCGTAGCACCAAATATTTTGGTGCAGCAAAAAATATTTTTGCTGCCATAACAATAAATTATTAACGATCCACACCTTGCTAGAGAAACAGAAAAAATATTCTCCGCGCATCTCCCGAAAGACCCGGCATGCATGGCAGCGGAAAAAAATCCTCCAGACCCAGAATGACCCGCGAGCCTCCTCGCCGATTGTTTATTGCGGTAATACGAAATATTGATAGAGGAATGGTATTCGAGCGGTATTAGAATAGCGCAAGCTGCGGGCGGACGGTGAGAGTGGGAGTGAGCAGGGCGCGGAGAATGAATTGGTCCGGGACGGTCGCGGTTCACCCTCAGAGAGAAGAAGAAAAGAGCCCGGCGAGAAGGTGGCGCGCCGGAACGAGAGAGGCGGGCGGTGGCTCGACGCCGCTCAGGAATCCAGCAGCTAGCTGGTACAACCCTTGAATAACGTTATAACGCCCCGCTTGGTGGAATTCGAAATTTGTTTCTTTATCGGCCATAATTTTCCGGAATCTACACACGAATAGGTTACGAAGCCCGAAGTATTCGGGAGTCTCGTACGTACAAACTTATACGTATGTAGGTGCGCGGAGTACGTCGGGGATGCCGCAGCTCCGCCACGGGCTACGTCGGAAGAAGTACAACCGCCAACTACCCTTGTATATCGAAACCACCGGCGTATCCTCCACCTCTCCGTTTCCACTTCGATTCCGTGGGACTCTAAAATTTTATCTTCCACAGGTCGTTCGTTGATTCTTTTTATTTTCGTACGAAACTTGAATTATTCTTCCGCGATAAACACTTCGGCCGGAACATTGTATATCTATCGATGTTTTCGCTAACTTTCTTTTTCGATTTTTTTCTTATCGACTCTTGGAAAGTAGTAAAGGCAGGAATACGACTTTTTATTAACTTTCGGATACACTCGAGAAAGAGGAACACGAAAAATAGTTACGAAAAATCGGGCTAGTGCTATAAACATTTATGTCCAAAGTGTGCGCTGCAAATCCGTTACTTAACTACCGTAAATATCGTTGCCTCCTTTTTCGATCTCCCAATTTTCTAATTTCTCGTTTTTTTTTATTAGCAATTTTTTTTTATCTGCATAAAGAGGCCGTTCTTAAAATTGAGACTTAATATTTCAAATTCAGTCTTAAGGTTTATTTTTCATTTCTAAGGAACGTTCCATCTTTTCAACTCCAGACGTGTCCAGTAGGGCTTTGATTATGCGTCAAAAAAAGGTGAAACTTCTGTCGGCATGTGTGTTTGTGTGTGTTTCGTGAAAGTAGTTCAAGCTCTTTGGACTCGCCGCCGTTCGCGAATACCGGCTTGTTGACGATGCACGAAGGGACGTAGCACCGGCCGGAAGTAGGCCGAGGGAAGCGTCGACGAGGGTAGAACAAACTTTGACCGCCGTCGGCCCGGTGTTTACAGGGTGCGGCATCGTGTACCGACTACTCCACCGCATAAAACACGAAATAGACTCTGAAATAGGAATACAAGCCGCCATACACTAGCAAGTATAATGTCCGACAGTAAAAAAAAAAATTATGTACTGTCGCGGTTCGCGTGATAATTCATTTGTCCAGGTGTGCGAGCGGTCTGTTAACGATATGCCGAGACCTCTATTATAGGGAGTGCAAACAACCCCTTAATTGAGACGATATCGTTTTGTCATTTCACCACGAATTTCTGCCACGATATTTGACGCCTTTTAAGGTGGCGCCCTCATCTTGAAATCAAATCGGCAAACATCTCTCTATTTTTATTAGCATATTCGTGTTATTTTCCTCCAAAATACTCCCGCTGCTTCATTAAAATTAATGTGACGTCATGTTTCACGTGATAATTCATTTTCCCAGGTGTGCCCTCTGTTGCAGGATGTGGAAACAACCCCTTAATTGAGACGATATCGTTTTGTCATTTCACGAATTTTTGCCGCAGAATTTGACGTCCTCATAAGAGAATGGACTTTTCATGATCACGTGATCAACTTAAGCCCTTTAAGGTACGATCTTTAAGGTGTTGTCTTCATCTCGAAATCAAATCGGCAAATCTCTCTCAATTTTTATTATGATAGGGTAAAAGTGGTGAATATGGCCCACCTCGATGAACACGTAAATCAATGATATATGGACCGGTCCATATTCCCCACTTTTACCCTATTCGTATTAGGTTACTCCAAAATACTCTCGTTCGTTGGTCCATTATCAACTGCCCTTTGGACGGTGAAATTGACTTCACAAATTTTGTCTTCACGATGTCCAAAAAGGATTAACAAAAAGAACCGAAAATAAAAATTCCAATGAAACATTTCACCGTCTCTGCATCGAAACCTCACGTGCGGACCGTTCGTAATGCGCATACATATCTGTACGGCAAGGGTTTCACCAGCAATGAATGATAAGACCAGCGGAGCGGTGAAAATGCATTACAAGTCTCGAAGCTCGTAGCTCGCGGTAAGAACGAAGAAAGTCCCCGCAGCGAGGGCTGGGCGGGGGATGATGTGGGGAGGTTGTGTGTCACGTGAAATAAGAGACATACACACTGGGCTCAGTCGCATTATGTGAAAAATATGGTAATAATATTGCCGAGGCCAAGCAAAACAGGGCACCCTGCATGTGAAATATGCGAGATCGTTCCGGCCATCCCCCCCCCCCCCCCCCCCTCAAGGCTTTCTCCGCTGCAGCAGCCCTCCTTTTTTCCAACCCCCCCCCCCTCTCCCTGGATGGATCGGGGGTACGTACGGTACTCTTCATCCCCCGTACGTCGCTTCACCCCTTTCCCCACATTCTTTCACCCAGCGCTTTTACTCCTTTTCTCATCTTAAAGCACCTCCGGCCTCCCACTCGGGCCAGACCACCCCAGCGCCC
>JAPYZD010005130.1:0-10303 GCA_030522725.1 Ichneumoninae sp. B BG-2022a | reverse complement strand
CTTTATTTTGATTTTTCTTGTTTTTTACATGGAAAAATGTGCAAAAGTCAAAGTAAAGATAAAAATCTGAAAAAATTCATACGTATTCCGAAAAGTGAAAGAATCATTTTCATTTTAAAAAAAGTTGAGTTACCACATATTTTGATGAACAATTTTTTTTTTCAACAATTTGTTAATAACATTTTGAAATTATTATTATGTAAAATTGGTCTTTTCAATACCTATAATAAGTATGAATTTTTTCAGATTTTTATAACATTGGGAAGTATTTGCAATTCTTGTCCGAATTTCTCGAATTTAGCCGGAATGAACACCACTCGCTCCAACCTCCTTAATCGTCAAAATAAATAAATCTGATATATCGCGATAGTATAGTTAGATGTTACGTTAATCGTGCATATATTGACCTCAATCTTATCGTAGATATCGCAAGGTCACATCTAATTTAATTTGAAGAGTTTTAAATTTAATAAATGTCGAGTGTCATAACTTGATTATAATTCATTATTGCGAGTTCTCAATTAGGATTTACAGTATTCCGTTTGTAAAAGGAGACCCGGCGAATAAATTAAATTTCAAAAACAGTTAAATCAGTCTGCATGGTGCGAAAAAAAATGTGACGATTGCTCTCGTTAAAGCAATTCGACCGTCGTCCTCATCTTCTCTTGGCGATAAAATTCCAGGGTAAGGTCCAAAAATATTCAAACATTTCGAGTGTTTTACAACTTCATTATACAAAGCCTAAATTAGAATTTATTGTATACCGATTCTAAAAGGAAAAATGCATCAAATAAATTGAATTTGAAAAAATGAAAAAATTAAATCAGAATCTGCACGGAATGAAAAAAATATATGACGACTGTTCGTGTTGAAATAATTCGATCGTCGTCCTTACCCTGGAGATAAAGATCCTGCTTGTGGAGAGAATCGGCATGATCGGACGGCACGGATTTCGACTTGGGCATGTGAGAGCCCAGCGAGCTCATCGAACGAGCGCCGGCGAGTTCGCTGCCCTCAGCGAAATCTTGAATGTTGCCACTGTCGACGGAGAACGTGGAGACAACGTGATTCTCCTTTCTCGGCTTGAGCTGTCGCATGTAATTGTGCGATGGCAAAAGCTGCCGGCGATCGGGCGAGTGTGGCCGCGGCGACGCCAGTTCCGGAGATCTGGACGGCGTGGGATCGGACCAGACTCGCGACACGTGATCGTCGAGAATCGCTTGATCGTTGCCGTCCTCGATCCGCAAAGTCTCGCGCAGAGCGTCGGAGAGAGCCTTCGAGTCCAAACTCTTGGCTTCGCTTTCTCTCTCCATTCTGATCTCGAGCGGATTCTTCTTCGCCTTCTCTTGCTCCTCTTGGAGTCTCTCGAGCGCCTCCGTGAGCTGTTGAGCAAAATCCACCGGTGGTCGAGGCTGGGAATTCTCCGGCCGGGCTCGCTGCGTTCGCGGTATCAAACCAACGTCCAGCATCGAATCCGGCTTTATGCAGTACGATTCGGGCGTTGCTCGGCACTTCCTCGCGCTGTGCTTTTTGCTGCTTCTCGAGTGTCCTATCGACATCCCGTCCCTGTTGGCAAAGTTCACATAAATCCGTTAGCATACGCGATAGAACACAGCGCTATTCATTTTTCGAATTTATAGACTAACTCGTTATTTTACAAAAATTTCTCATATTTAAACCGCCGTTCGAAATTTCGCGTAAGAACAATTTCTATTGACATTGCCTGCTGGCAATGTTAACGGAAATTTATTAACTTACGCCATACAATTTTTCGAGTTTCTAGACTAACTTGTTACTTTATAAAAATTTCTCATAATTTAACCGCTGTACGAAATTTCGCATAAGAACAATTTTTATCGACGTTACGTCCCTTTCGACAAAGTTTACATAAAACCATACGCGATACAACACAGCGCTGTTCATTTTTTTTATTTATGGACTAACTTGTTTCATGAACATTTCTCATATTTTAACCACCGTAGGAAATTTCACATAAGAACAATTTCTATCGAAATACCGTGCCTGCTGACAATGTTAACGGAAGTACATTAGTATACGCGATACAGCATAGCGTCTCAATTTTTGGTATTTATAGACTAACTTGTTATTTTGTTTTAATTGATAATATTTTATAAGAACGATTTCTCTTTCGGAGCGAATACTTACTTCAGAATCGAATGCCGTTGCGAGTTTCGACAAATGCCCGTGACGGACCGTTCGTTACACTCACGCTCAAATTAATACACATTTGTATACTCACACTGACGAATCGGTGAGGGACAAATTTGATCCGCTGCGCGCGTCGCTGCTCAGGCTCTGTACTTCCGAGTCCTGTCTGGACACTGGATTGTACGAGGAATATTGTGCGTGCAGTTTGGATGACGACATATGGTACGGACTAGTTCCACGTTGCAAGTAAATTCTAAATGCAAACGCCACACACAACAAAAAAAAACAGAAAAAACGGGTAAAAATCGGAGTCAAAAATAAAAACGACGGTCGATGAGGCAAAGAAGCGAGGGAGCAAAGTGAGAAAATTAATGAGAAATTGAGATAATCGAAAGTCAAGCGATTATTTGCATTGTCAAATAAAGTACGGAAGTACGATAGCGAGTGAGAGAAAGAATGAAAGTCGCAAAGGGGAGGGGGAAAGAGGATAATCGCCTACCCGGCATACGCTTCTGGTTTCGGACGAATATCCAAGGCTCGCCTGCTCTCCGTGGCTCTGAGGACGTCTTTGGTCAGTCTTAATTGGCTTCTCCATTCGACCGGTGTCACGCTAGCCGAATACGAATTGTGGACCGATATTACGTACTCGCTGTCCTCGTGGAGGGTCGGCAACGGCGTCGGACCGCACGATAACGAAGTCTCGCGACTCGACGCCGAGCAGCCACCGAATTCGGGATTCTGGCAGGATTGAACGTACTGGAGATACATTTCCGACTGAAGAAAGTTCGGATACGTCGTCTCGGCCATGAGCTGCTCGACCTCCAGCTGGACGGCATCGAAGACCCGGTTGTCGGCCCGACCCTCCGTGACTCGGCGATTGACTTCCTTACGCACATCCTCGGATATCGCTAGCTTGAGGAAGAATCTGCAAGAGAACGTTGACGATTAATGCGTTTTGTTCGATCATCGTGCAGCTTTGATTTGAGGTAGCTTAACGAGAGCTAAATTTTCAGTTGTTTACCCAAAATTGTGTGCATTTGTTAACGGCAATGGATTTGCATTACTGCATGGGTATTTAATTAAGGACACTGTCGATAACGATGTTTTTTCGAATACATAAACTGATAAAGGCAAATTTTCACGATGATACATTTTCGTTGAGTTTTTTCAAAGAAGCCTTATTTTTCAACCAATTTTAACGTATCTCTGCTCATTTTCGTTCCTTAAATGCTGCTTGACGAATTCACCGTGTAGATTTTTTTTAGGTTTTGGTAATTAAAAAATAACAACAGTTTGTTATAAAAAAATTCACCAGTTAAACAATGGGCCGTATTTGTCAAACGGTCGAACCTAAAAAAAATGCACTTAGTGACTTCGTAGAGCAAAGTTTGAGAAATAAAATGAGCCGTTGTACATTAAAAACGGTTGTACAAAAAATACGGACTTTGCTTTGAAAAATTCAGCAAAAACTATAATGGAAATTTACCAGTTGTCGTTCCGCAAGACCATCATGATTAACATTTCTGTTCATAGAGAACACATGTAATAATAAAAATTGACCTTCTTTACCGTCGATAAATGCATACAATTTTGGATAAACAATTGTCAAAATTTAGCACTCATTTGACTAGTGTGCCACGCAGTAGCTACCTTAAGGTGATGTGTCGGTAACAAAAACCATACTGAATGCTGGTGTAAGACCATAGACCGCCGAGAAATAAGTAAATTGTCTTCCCCTGCGTCTCCCGATTCTCAAGGGAAAGACAATTTTTCGTCGGCGGACTGCGGTCTCAAAACGGCATTCAGTGCAGTTTTTGTTACCGACGGTGTTTCACATCACCGTAAGAGCAGGTGATATACCACAGTCGGTAATAAAAACTATAATCGACTCTTTTTCACGGACGGTAGTATTTAAGGTGAAGTGAGACACCATTAGGGCGAGAAACATAACTGCAATTTCGCATCCCAAAAATCTCCCAAGCCGTTTATTTCTTGGAAAAAAGATGAGAATAGTAAACTGCAGAATTGCTGCACGCACTTTATGGTTCTCGTATTTTTCCCTAAAAATTAATCGTCTTAAAGAATTTTGAATTGCACTTTTTGTTACCGTCAGAGGAGTTGCACTTCACCTCAAGCTCGAAAGAAAAGATTACATGTCTTTCGCGTCTTTCAAGCTTTCGACGACTCTTTTCTTTTGACACCAGATGCATACGTGAAAAAAGTTGATTACCATTTTCGATATCAACTGGCAAGCTGAGAGTTTCACATGATGTTAATAATCGTATTGTTATCGTCGAGCTCTCACGTACTTTTTGTATATGACCTTAATGAGATGTTGTATAGTGGCCGGATCTTGGGCCTCCTTGATACCGTTACAGGCGAACCAAAAATAAAGCGGCCTCGCGAGAGACTCGTCCTCCTGGTCCAGGTAATTCCTAAAGAGCTTGATCCCCTCGGGGTCCTTGAGGAGGTAGTGAAAGCTTTTCGCCCAACGGAGACACGCTGGTGGCGTGTAAGTCTCCATGGTCGTAGTGCCGCAACAACCCTCCGGCTCGAATCCAAGGGGGGCCGCAGCATCGCAACAATCCTGAGCCGACGATGAAGCGAGGGACGAGCGCCTCGGCGTCAAAGCCGGACTCTGAGTACGAAACCTGCAGATGTACTCTCCAGTTTCCTCTCCTGCAGACAAAAACAAAAGATATTCATGAAACAACAATTTTCGATTCATCGTTGAAAAATAATTCACAAAATATAAGAAAAGTTCGATTCGTAGTTTAAATAAAATTCACGAAATATAAAAACTTTGAATTCATCGTTCAAATGAAATTCGCGAAATATAAGATCAGAGATTTCATTTCAGCGTTCAAATAAAATTGAGACTAAGAATAATCGTTATTCTTACCAGGCACAGGTGGCCTCGGAGAGTTCTCATTGAAGCTGCGGGCTTCGCTACGACGAGATCCACTCATCCTATCTATCGTGGCTCTCGCTTACTACTTTCCAGTCCGTACTGAATTTCAATCCCCTGTGCCTCCTAGTTGACATGGCTAATCCAAGCCTGCAACAATATAAGAAAAGAAATAAGATATTAAAATTCATACACGGAGGATAGAACAATCTATAATAAATAATGTATATAAAATTTTTATTTCAAGTGTTTTATAATCGTAATATAATTCCTTAAAATGCGGAGCCCCAAAATCAGGATTCATTATATCCTGATCGTAAAGAAGGACTCTGTCAATGAAATAAATGAAACACAATTAAATATTGTTCTCACGAAGAACAACGATAACTGCGTGCTGCAGAGTCAATCCAGAGATTAGTACGGGTGGGAGCTCGGGACATGTACAAATGCTATTGATCCGCAGGAGAGAATGCTACGGGCTGGGATTGGTCGCAGAGATCTCTCCGACAAAACCCTCTTGGAGCTGGCTGCGTCGGTTCAACGAACCCACATTGTGAGTCATGTTTCGATCAGAAGCATAGGGAGAGCTGCGTTCCATCCCTGTACGAGTTCGATACGAGTGAACTCCGTTGTATCTGGGCAGGGGCAGGTTGCGCATCGAGAGACTCCTACCCGATGAATCCCTATCGGTCTGCGCAGCGACCCTTTGTCTGGTATTGATCGTCAGAAAAATTATGACGTCTTCCATTGAATTCAAGCCGTACGTGATATCCTACCCAAACAATTTCCTCCGGACCTCCATTATGAAACCCGAGGGCAGATCGGGCAGAGCGGAAAAAAATATTAATAGAATTATGAGGGGTAGCTCAATTATCCCTTTGGAATAGAAAAACACCATTGTACTCCCCAAGGCCCCAAAGCCTTTGTTAGAGAGTCTTCTTGGAGAAAATTATATTTTTGGGTTTTTACCAAATAATCCATATTTCTTTATTAACATCTTCTGTTTATGTACGCATGGCTGCCTGCGGTAAAATTTTTCATTGTGAAAAAATGTATATAATTAAATGTACGCGTATTCGCACAAATGTTATTACGTAAAAAGGGCCCGTCCCATGTGTAAAATAACTAAATAAATAAATATTCCCAAAATTTCTGTACATTTTAATAATAATTATAATAATAATAAAAATTGATATTGGACTATAAGAGACATGAGGTACAAAAACGAAACGATAACATTCGTGTACTCAGATGTAGGCAGTAAATTTTTAATAAATAAAAATGTCAAAGAAAGACCAATTATATTAAGGGGAAATATGCTGTACAAAATGGAACCTAATTTTCTTTTCCACATCTGTATTTTCTCTGCAAAAGGGCTCGACCCGCAGATAAAAATAAATAAATAAATATGACAAATATGACATTGCAAACTATACTGGGAAGAATTGAAGGAATAACTTGTTTGCGCTCGGGCACATGTGGTGAATTTTCTCCAAAAAAAGGAGGAAAAAAAGATTGGATTGTGAGTTGCCCCAAGAGGGAAATATGATGCCCCGAATTATGAAGGGCCAAGAATAGAAAAAATGAAAAGAAAAGCTGTCTCGGCCAATTATTACGGACGGTCGAGCATCTACCTGGGTTCTCGGAGGTATAGAAAATTATGACTACATACCATGACGCAGAGGGGGAAGCCTGGACGGCGAAAGTTGGGCCTTTGAAAATTCACAGGGATCTGTTACGGCGGAAGATTTTTATTGATACTACGGAGAGGGTCTATCAGAGCTCGTGTGCCGGAGAATAGAAAACTTTTTTTTTTTTTTTTTCACGCAGCGAAACTATCCATGGGACGGTTGAGCTGAAACTGAGCTAAGGCAGCGTCCTGGCCAGGAGGCTGCGTCGGCACAGCGAGAGAAGAAGGGTGCGGAGCCAGGGGTGGACTTCGGGAATCCTCGAGCATCGATTGGCGAGCGGGTTACCACGAACAATAAACCACTCAAGGACTCCGAGGCTTTTTGTGACTATTGATTTGTATCGGCGCACGAATTTACAATGCATGGTTCGTTTTATGTTATTTTTCTTTTTTCAATAAATCAGCTTGTTATAAATTGATGTTATTTACGGATAATGTTCGTTGCAATTCGTGCTCGAAGAAGCGGTTCCGGTTGTGAGACTGGAAAACGATAAATTATTATGCGAGAGAAATTTTCGTTGAGGACGCAACGTTTACAGTTGAAAGGTCGTTGACTAACCTTTTGGGCGACTTCGAGCGATCCATCGAATGGACTACCGTTTGCTTCGTTGGATTCAGTGAATTTTTTCTTTCGAAACGTCGAGTAGAGCGGATGATTCGTTAATGATGAATTGTTATGCGAAAAGAAACTTTCGATGACAGGGTAATATTTATGGTTAAAATAAAAAAAACATCGCGGACTAACCTCTCCGCCAACTTCGAGCGGTCCATCGAATCCGCTGTAGTTTTCTTCGTTGAATCAGTTATGTTTCTTTAGTATGAATTCTTCTGCTTTTGTAGAACACAGAGCAACGCGGACGGATGGTTCGTTAACGATGATTTATAACGCGAAAATAAATTTTCGCTGACAGTGTAATATTTACAGTTAAAATAAAAACTATCACGGACTAACCTATCCGCGGACTTCGAGCGGTCCATCGAATCCGCTATAGTTTTCTTCGTTGAATCAGGTGTATTTCTCTAGCATGAATTCTTTTGCTTTTGTAGAACACGGAAGAACGCGGACGAATGATTCGTTAACGATGAATTGTAAGGCAAAAAGAAATTTTTGCTGACAATGTAATATTTACAGTAAAAATAAAAAACATAGCGGATTAACCAATCCGGGAATTCGAACGGTGCATCGAATCCGCTATAGTTTTCTTCATTGAATTATAGTAAATTGTTTTCGTTTTTGGGGAACACGGAATAGAGCGGACGGATTATTGGCTACCGATAAATTGTAATGCGAGAATAAACTGTCGCTGAGAAGTTGATGTTTGCAGTTAAAAAACATCGCTGAGCAAACAATCATCGGATTTCGCGCGATCCATCTATATAGTTTTCATCGCTATAATTTTCTTCGTTGAATCCGTTGTTATTTTTTTAGTATGAATTCTGTCGTTATTATGAAACGCGGAACAGACCGGACGGATAATCCCCTAAGGACAAATTATAATGCGAAACTAAATTGTCGCTGTCAATGTAATATAATATTTGTTTAGTTAATAAAATAAATCGCTGACCAACTTATCCGTCGACTTCGAGAGATTCATCGAATCCGCTATAGTTTTCTTCCTTGAAGCCGTGAATTTTTTTATTTTTTCTTCGTCGAACATGAATTAGAGCGGACGGATAATTGGCCAACGAGTCTATTTATCAAATAATCGCTGTTCGAGCTTCGTAAGGTTATTTGCGTTTGCTCGTTGTAGGTAAAACGGGGGTTTTTCGCGTGAAAACATTTTCGTGTGAAACAACGTACACATCGTGAATATTCGAGGCGAAATATGCTGCCGCCTGGCGAGAGTCGACCGTACCGGGTTGACACGCGTCGGGCGATGTTTATCGATTGGCGATTGGTTGGTGAAGGAGATTCCGCCAATCCACGAATGATACGCGTTCCCCAACGGGTATTCGTCGCGACTGCTCGTACGACGAGGCGATAGGCCGAGGGCTTTGGCTCGAGTTAAAATTCGACTCGACCGTCAACTCGGCCGACGCGACGTTATTATTGTAATTAAACCGAGATGACAAATTGTTGTAATGACCGCACGGGAAAACATAAACCGACGCGCTTTGATACGCGTCACTCGCCTGTGGGATCAAAGTCAACCGCGTCGGCCGGTTAATAGGAGAAAATAATAATATTAATTTCGAGTCACGAGATTCAACGCGCGCTCTCTCTCTCACTCTCGTGCCTCCCGTTCGACTCTTGCTCCGCCCTTCCCTCGTATTTTGTACTTGCTTAATGATGTCCGCGAGCCTTTGAGATGTCGTGCCGCTCGGGCACGCGCTCACATCGCCGTAAGACATAATTAAATGCTGGAGTAAAATAAAAAATAATAGAAAAGAGTAAAAGTATTCGGAGGTGAAAAGTTCACCGAGCCGGAAAGCACGAAAGATGCGAGCCACGGTCTTCGTGGAAAAGAATTCATATTATTTACATGTTATTATATATATATATATATATAGGGGATTCCACGTGAAGTCGAACGGCCCAAGACCCTGACGCTCTTGGATCAAGCTGAAAGTTCGTGATTTTGTATCATTGTATAGTGTGAGTGCCTGCATTTTATTGTCAGGTTTTTATTGACTCTTTTTTTGGAGTCAAGATCGACGTGTGAATATTAAAAATTATTATACCTTCGAAACTTTTGGCCGTACAAAAAAGATGGTATTTTTTATAAAGTAGTTTCGTAAATTTTTTCGAAAATTTCTAAGTACCCGAAATAAAAAAAATTCTTATTTAAAAAATGTTTTCAGTAAGTGTGACTACATTTTGCAAAAAATGTCGCCGAATGTTCTTTTATTAGCGTGAAACAACATGTAGAAATTTCAAAACCATTTTTTTAGTATGATATATGCAGATATACTGTATAAAAATTGTTATAATTTTAACCGTTATAAAAATTGAAATTTCAAGCAAAAACTTCACGGAGTCACACTTGCTGCAAAATTTTTAAACACAAGAATTTTCTATGTTTTTTTAAGTTTCTCTTAATTGGAAAATTTCGATAAAAATGTACGAAGATAGTCGATCAAAAATGGCATCTTTTTTGTACACGAAATTTTTTTGTAAGACCAAAAGTTTCAAACATACAATAATTTTTAATATTAACACGCCTATCTCCTAACTTGAAAACGAGAGCAGATAAAAATCTGAAACAAATTCCGGGCACCCCCACTATATAACACAACATCACGAACTTTCAGTTCGATAACCAACAGGGTCAGGGTTTTTCGCAGTTCTACTTGACGCCGAACTGAACACATTTCTCTTTTGTTATAAATTCTCGTAAATTCTTAAAAATTTTGTGTGAACATAAATAACTATGATTTCGTGTGTCCTTGTATAATTTCATGTGAACATTTCATGTGAACATTTCATGTGAACATTGCATGTGAACATTTCATGTGAACATTTCATGTGAACATTTCATGTGAACATTTCATGTGAACATTTCATGTGAACATTTCATGTGAACATTTCATGTGAA
>JAPYZD010005129.1:0-10305 GCA_030522725.1 Ichneumoninae sp. B BG-2022a | reverse complement strand
ATAATTTCATAATTTCATAATTTCATAATTTCATAATTTCATAATTTCATAATTTCATAATTTCATAATTTCATAATTTCATAATTTCATAATTTCATTTCATAATTTCATAATTTCATAATTTCATAATTTTATAAAGTTGTAAATTTAAATTATTACGTATAGTTCGTAACAGTTTGGGTTAAATCTTGGGTATTTATTCACCTCGTTCCATGGCACGAAGACGATGTGACTCTGGGGCTTGAACGGCGATCTACCGAATTGCAAAGTCACAGCTCCGCCGCCGTTGACGAGAAGATCGAACCAGCCGTCGTCCCTCGTCAGGGTGAATCCTTCGAGCGACGTGCTCGTGCCGACCCGTACCCCCATCAGTCCGGTCCCCAGAGACGTCACGATCCGACCTCGCACAACCGCCGACCGACTATACAACGAAGCAGAGCAAACGACGATTAACAAAAATCATCGAAAAATTTCATCGCAAAAAATGTTCATTGTTTTTTTCTTTCTCTCACTAATGAACTCTACATCGTCAGGCTGCGAACTTGACTTTAACTACGAAATAAGCGATATTCTATGATTCTATTATACCAAACCATAAACCACGACAGTGTAAATTTGATTATTATTATTTTTTTCATTGTTGCAAATAATCGAAATTTCCGATTTTTTTTCGTAACAATCTTAATGGTTGTGTTTGATTGTTATTTTTTTTTTACAAAATTCTATTCTGTCAATACTTTGCATTCGTAAGGTCGATGCGTCTATCGAGCAATCGACGATTAGCAAAAATCACCAAAACATTCATGGAATTTTCTTTTCTCTCTAATAAACTGTACATCGTCAGGTTGCCAACTTGACTTTAATTACGAAATGAGTGATATTCTACGATTATTATACCAAACCATACATCACGACGGTGTACATTTTATTACTTTTCTTTCGCTGCAAATAATCGAAATTTTCGATTTATTTCTTAGCAATGTAATGTGGTTGATTTTTTTTTCTTTTGTACGAAATTCGATCCTGTTGACACTTCACATTGATAAGTTCGACGCGTCGATCGGTTAATAGAAATTCGTCGAGGACGATAACAACGTCGTACACATAGTAACAATTACCTATCTTAAGATGATGCGACTATCGTCCGACGATAAAACAGTTGTCCGTTTCTGAATTATTTATTAAATTCTTCAATCTTTGGCGATAAAAAATCCAGAAACAGGCAACTGTTTTACCATTGGAGTACGGTAACATCAGCTTAAACACGATTAACACAAAGTCTGAAGCTCAAGGTAAAATTCACGTAACACAACGTAGGAATAATAAGGTAAATTAACCATGCAACGATAACGTGTAAACACAAGACATTTTTTTGGTGACAGGCGACAATTTATAGCTCGGGTGCACACACATATAGACGTTTGGAGTTTTGCGAGAGTGAAAAAAAATGTTTATTTAAAAAAGTTTTTTTTGTTGTTTTGTTCAAGAAAAAAAAGTTCCTTTCATAGATTTTTTTTTCTTCAGTCTCGATCACAATCCCGGTGATTTGTACGGACACAGAGAGACACAGGCGAGAGATAGAAAGACATACGAAGAGGCGGACGATCCGCTCGTGTGCTGATTCTCGATTCTTTGCAAACACACTCACATACGGCCTATTTTTTTTTTTTAATCATCATGTAAAATCATGTAAATTATTATTCGTATTTTTTCTCCTTTTGCTCAGTTTTACTTCTCATCGGGGATGCAGAAATAACACGAATGCAAAAAGCGTAACGCGGGTCAGCTACCAATAAGAACAACAAAAAAAACAACTTAAAACCGCCTTAACGCTACGATAGGCTCGTTCAACAATATTCGTCGTTCTCCTTAAAACTCCATCCCCTTCATAGGGCGTGACTTTCTTACCTTGTGTTGAAGTGATTCCAGAACACACTGATCGAGCAGCACGGATAAAACAGAGCCCAGTTAAATTGTGGTAATTTTTTTTTTCAACTTTTACTAATTTTTTTCCATCCCGAATTAATACTCAAAATAGAGATAGACAAATAAATAAATAAATAAATATAGTGGGGAGTTGAAGTTTCGATGTTTCAATTTTTTCTTTGCGTGTAAAACGGTCGTCGTTCAATTTGACAAGAAAAGAATAATCAATTTTGTCCAATTTTTTTTAAATCTACAGGCTTCATATAGTGTCGCTCGAGATATGTTCAGCAGCGGATCTGTTTCTTTTTTTCTCGATGGCTATAGGTCGATCTTTTTTTAAATTTTCGACTATAGTTTCTACCGAGCGTTTGGGCATATTGAAGCGAGGGTTTCGTCAGACATTCACGCAAGCTTCACTCGGACGGACAATAGAAAAGTAGTTGAATAGTGAAAGAATAAATATATCGGCGGTGGGTGTCGGCAATTTATTGCGAGATCGAACGGACAGACATTTGGAGATTTTTTTTTTAAGGAAATTTGATATCGGAAGGGGCACAGAGATTTTGGACAGAGATTGGGAAAAATATAAATAAACGGATAAACGATATTTTGGATTTTAGAGGAATTCGGGGTGCATGGGGGAACACACTCGCGCACACTTACATACAAAACATATGTACAAAACTGTTGGGATGTGATTTCACACGGGTCACAACAACGCAGTAGTATAGTATTAGGTACGTATAGTATTTCATTGTATGAGTATTATGTATCATCATTTACTTTTTTTTAATCATGTCTGCATAACAGGTTCAGCGTTATGCGGTGTATTTTATACTTCGAATTATATGTCGAGACGGTGTACATGAACACATTCTCGTGTGATCGGAAAAAGACACGCATTCCTCCCACGGAAATCAACGAATAAAATTTTTATCATTGATTTTTTAAAATAAAATTGTATACATTTTTTATAATTGCGGAAAGCAACGATTGCGAATCATTTTTACATACAACGTGTATGATTTTTATCCGTGGGAGATTGTTGTCGATGTAATGTACGTGTTTTCTGACAACTGTATGACATCGAACGTAAAGTCCGTTTATTATTATTATTTTTTAATACTTAAAGACGCCACTGCACGCAACATCGAGTCGGGACGGACATTTTTATATATTAATAACCACTATGATAATTGTTACTCGAATCCTCGAATAATATTATTCAATATCGAACGTCATTGACGATCGGAAATTTCCGAGCGATATCTTTCAACGCGGTAGTTTCATAAATATATTTTCTATGAGAATTTAGATTTTTGTTAAAGCTTACCTTTCGTTGAACGTCTCTTGTTTGGCATAGTTCTGCAGACTACCCTCGTCGATTAGGAACTTCATTCGCTCGAAGAATGAGGCCGTTATCGCCGGTGGTTGCTTGCGGAGCAGTATGTCGATAGGCTTTGGCGCCGACACGCAAAGTTGACTCGTTCGGCAGGCGTGATTCGCGCAACACTCGGGATCCGCGCAGTCGACAAGACCGTCTGGATAAAAGATCGATAATTAATTTGTCTGTTCTTCGTGGGTGCACAAGTTGCCCATTTTTAAACCCAAATTAGTCAATTTAGTTTTTAAGTCAAATTAGTTTTTTAAGCCATATTAGATCCCGTCACTGCTTATAATGTTCAACATTTACCGATGTAGCTTTTCAGGAAAAAAACAAATTCTAATGTACAAAAGCAGATATTTTAAATAATATTATAATAAAATAAATTTGGCTTTTTGAATTTTTTTGAAAAAAACATAAATAAGTAAAATGAAATAGAATTGTGTAGTTTTTTTTTCTATGGAATTATCCTTCGGGCTTATGTCGGAGGTGTCTTTGAGTACAGTTTGAATTCGAAGATTTACCTTTGTCGTTGTCCCTTCCGTCGTTGCAGTTCTGTTCGAGGAGAACACTGCAGTCCTTTCCATCCCAGCCGTCGTAGCATCGACATTCCCATTGAGCGTCGGCGTTTACCCTGCATTGTCCATGTCCGGAGCAAGAATTAGGGCAACCCTCCATCGTGCAGTGACGTCCATTCCAACCGGTGACACACAGACATGTGCCATTCTTGCACTGTCCGTGCTCGTTACACCGAGGATCGCACTGCTTCAGATTACAGAGATCACCGGACCAGCCTGGCATGCAGTCGCACGCGTTGTCAACGCAGTGACCGTGCGGCCCGCAATCCAAATCGCACAGTTCTGTAATAACGAGAGGAAAAAGAAGATCAGTGTCAGAAAATATACAACCCTTATAAAAGATCAAAGTTGAGCGTCATTCGAATAATTTTTCGTGTAATGAAAAAACTCCTCAACCTTGATCAGCGAATAAATTATACAAAGTAAGAAAGACGCGTTAATTTTTTGAAACATGATGTTATCAAAGAGCATTTGAAGCAATATGAGTTATGAAGAGTTATTTGAAAGGCCATGGTTCGAAATGGAGTCGAAAAATCGAGTTTTAATACCTGCAAAATAGTAAATCTGATAAAATTGAGCAAAATTTCCCTCAAAGTATTTTTCATTTCAATGATTATTTTTTTGTCTGTATCTCGTGTACCTTTGGAGCAATCGTCGCCGGACCACATGGGTTCGCAGTGGCAAGTCTGCGTCTCGAGATCAAAGTTTCCGTGTCCGCTGCAGTCGGGCAGGCACTGGAGGGCTTCCTTGTCCATCTGGCTGCAATCCGCGCCCTTCCATCCTTTCTTGCATATGCACGTGCCCTCGGCGCAAAAACCGTGACCCGAACACGTGGGATGAGGACAATCGGCCTCCTCGCAGAATTTTCCTTTGTAACCGCGAACGCAGTTGCACTTTCCGTTGGTGCAGTGACCGTGCCCGTTGCAGTCGGGAACTTCGCACTCGTCGTGACGAAGCGAACACTCCTTGCCCTTCCAGCCCGGATTGCACTGACACTCGCCGTTTATGTATTCGCCCCGCTGACTGCAAAGAACCGGGCAGACGCTCTCGCTGCAATCCTCTCCACCGAAACCCGGATTGCACTGGCAGTGACCGAGAAGACACTCGCCCTTTCCGCTACATCCGTTCGGGCAGTTGTGAGTCATGTCCTCGGCTATCACGGCGATAAATGCCACCTCCTGGGGATCACCGTCGTCGTTGTACAGAGACAGGAACCAGTGACCCGGCTCCATGTAATGCGTCACCTCCTTCTTTATCGACGGCTGTGAGGACAGATGAAAAGTTTGTTATTATTAGTTTTTTTTACATTATTGGATAATCGTAGATCAGACTCGGCAAGGAAAAACCCCGGCAGAAAAATCTTTTTGAATGCCATGGACGACGAACTGAGACCTTTTTGGGAATCATTGTCACACTGATAAAAAAGTACAGTTGAATCAACTAAGATTCGGGCAGGGACGTTCAAGTAAAGATTTTAGTGGTCAAGCAAAATATTTTAATTACTCAAAAATATTTTGGTTAAATCACCCAATAAATTGTTGAACTAACCAATTTTTTTAGCTGTACCAACAAAATATTTAGTTGAACGTCCCTACCCGAATCTTAGTTGATTCAACCGTATTTTTTTATCAGTGCATAAAAATTGGAAATTTGATATTATCTAAAATAGTTTAATATTGTTTTTTATAAGGTCTGAAATATCTTAAAGTCCTGAAAACTGGTATGCATTTTTTAGGCTTTGCGAATCAAATATTCTTTTAAGCATTTTGAAATACGAATTTTCTTCAACTCTCAGATTTTGGTTATTAAAAAAAGGCATTCTCCGGCGACGGTTTTTTCCTTGCGGACTGCGAAGGGGATTAAATAAACAAAACGTTGATTTTTTTTAGGACACGCGTCGGGATTTATCGGTGGGAGAAAATAAAAATAAAAAATGGGATCACCCGCACATACTATGACACTAACATGTGACGCCCGTGTCGTTCGGGCTTTGAATCCGCTGAGCACCTCGAGCAGATCGTATTGCGTGTGGGTCGGCAGTGCGTTTCTTCGTGCGTAAACTCCGATGCTCGCGCCGCGCGGTATGTTGTAATCGAAGCGTACGTAGGCCGGCTCGGACTGATAGAACTGCATGTTCCAGTAGCTGTAAGGTAGAATTTCTTTGCTGAGCCGCTGGCCGAGACCGACCTGGGCGAACGTCGTGCCGTCCGGTGGAAAAGATCTCGCTGGGAATGTTCTCGCACCTGCAGAAAAATGACAAAAAAAAATTATTAAGTTTTAATAAATAACCGAAATATAGAAAAAAAGATCTTCTCACGAAGCAAATTTGATGAAATATTTATATTTTAGTTGCGCCGAGTATGTCATTATTTTTTCGAGTGATTGCATTTTTTTTTTGTGAGAAGATCAATATATTTGGCAAGCGCTCCGAAATTCTTGAACTTGAACGCCTAAGTGCGGTTTAGCATTTCTTCATACATTTTTTTTTTTTTAATCAATTTTGGGCATTTTTCTAAATGAAATAAAACTCGAAATCGATAGATTATTTCTGGAAAAATATATATGTTTTTTAGTATCTAGAAATATGTTGCTGGAATGTGTACATCGAGAGTTATATAGATTAATATTTTGTAGTCACCTTCAACACCGACGAGTTCTCCAAGTATTTCTAACATAGTGCACAAAAAAAACAACAACAACTACAACATTCATAATCTACTGGGTTGAGTTAATCTACTTTCCAACAACCGGATGAAAAAGCATTCCGTCGGACAGAGTGGGATGACACACAAAAACGTGATCAATAAAACGGGGTGGCGTTAAGACGCTCGTAAGACGATTAAACTAACAAGCGTACAGCGCCGGCAGTAAAAGCGATAGTAAAAGTAAAGTTGTAAAGGCACGGATGACTGTGACTAAAAACAGTCGAAGCAGACAGAGGAAAAAAAAATTACCCGGTAATAAAAAAATCGATTCGTTTCAAGAAAATTATAATTATTTAAACGCGACCGTTTTTATTTATTTTTTTATCTCAAAAGTCGATCCGTTTTTCAACGATAAAAAATGGCTTAAAACAGATTCGAACTTACTCAAACTAGTCCCAATTAATTACAATAGATTTTTCTCACTCCCCATATAAAAGATTGAGTAACGGATTCAAGAATAATTATTCCGTACCGAGTTTGATGCAAAACAAATCTCCGAAACAATTTTCAACAGCGAAAAACCGTTCTGCGACCGATTCGCACTCATCGAACTGGTCTCAAGTGGTCAGAATCGACATTTTTTCTTCAATTTCCAAAAAAAGTCGATTCATTTCAAGAAAATTAAAATAATTTTTACCGATAACAATTTAAATTGTTGATAAGATAATGTTTACCACCGTAAAACAATTTTTGACCGATTCGATTTTTCCTTCAAATGACCGGTAAAAAAAAAATCGCAAAAAAAAAGAAAACAACTGCGAACGATAGGCCTCACCTTCGAGAATGAGTATAGTGGGTTCTGGGGGAAGCGGCGTGGTTCCCGAGCACCACGTCGGCTCGACAGTGGGGCTGCTCGTCTCGAGTTCGTCATCGGTCGTCGAGCTCGCGAGATCGGTGGTCTCATCGGTAAACTCCTCAGAGTAACCGATCGACGAACCGGTGGAAGATTCATCGACCCCAGTCGTCCCGTTTTCCAACAAACCTTCGGCGATCGTGGACCTCCCCGGCTGGTTCTTCGGCTCGGCGTTTCTCCTCAGACTCTCCCAGTCTCTGGCGATCGCTTCGTTCTCGGCGATCTCCTGTTCGACGATCGCTGTCTCGTCGTTCGCTGAAAAGTTGTCCCACTCGTCAGACGAGGATTCCATGCAGGGGCAGGAGCATTCGCACTCTCCGCCGCCCCAGACGGGCGGAGGCGGCGAGGCGGGCGGCCGCGGTGGAGGCGGAAGAGGCGCCTCGATCATCTCGTACGGCAACGATCGTGGCGATTCTTTCGTTTCCGTGAAATTTTGGAAAATCGGCGCGACGACCCTCGACGCCTGAAGCTGAGCGGGACCGATGTTAATCTCTGGCAGGAAGCTGTTAGGACCGCGGGCGTTGCCGCCCGGAACGGAAACCGACAGAACGTAGAGCGGTCGCGCTCCGGAAGACGACGAGGCGTCCTCGGTCGAGATCGTCACGTTGACCTGCACTCGACGCGAGTCCTGGTACGTCTCCGGCCCGGGATTCTTCTCGTCCATCGGCAACTTCACCACCTTGACGCTCTCGGTTAGCGGGACGCGGGCGATTCCATTAATCGTGTTAGTATCGATCGTCGATCTCGTGTTAGAGTCATGCAACGCCTCGTCGATCGTCGTCGAGCGGGACGGGGACGAAGAGAACTGATGCTTCCGGCCGCGGAAACGCTTCTCGAACTCGCGGAGGAACTCGTCGTCGGTGCCCTCGCGCATTATCTGGCGCAGATCCTCCTTCGATCGCTCGTCGCCGTCCTCATCGCTGATTTCCGAATCTGAAAAGTCGATCGATCTCACGTCGTTGCCGGTTATCGGCGATCGCTCTCTGGGCCGCTTTTCCGGTCCGGCGTCGATCTGCGTGTAGACCGATTTGGACTTTGATATCGTGGTTGGCTTCTCTTGGTTCAGCTTGACGATCTCGATCTCCTCGCGCTCGTAGCTGTAGATCGGCAAGGGATAATCGCGCTGCGGCTCCTCGGCGACCTTGTCGATCGCTAACGAGATCGGCGCGGACTCCGGCACTTCCGGTGATGGATCCTCGATCGAGAGCTCTCGGGTGATTTTCAGGACCGACGAAGAGTTCGTTGGGTCCTCTGGATCGGTTCTGTCGATCGGTGGTGGAATCGGCGGTTCTGTGACGATCGGTAAAGATCTCGCTGGCAAAACCGTCTCGTAAGTGACCGTGGCATTTTTTGTACTCACGTCGAACTTTGCTTCGGCGAACTCGGAGATCGGCAAGGGGGTCGAAGCTTCCGTGGAAAAATCGCCGGTCGTAACACGACTTTCTTCCGCATCGATCTTTGAATCCAGAGTCGTTGATTCCTCGATTTCTTCCTTAGTGGATTTTTTTGGACTTTCGGTGGATTTTTGCAGATTTGACGAATTCGACAAAACGATCGAGATTTTTTCAGTTCTCGACTCCGACTCCGGTGGATCCGAGTTTGGGGGAGAATCTTCGGAAAATGGTTTCTCGATCGGCTCGACGCCGTTGTTCAAAGAAATGTCCGAAGACGATTTCGTCGCGCGATCTTCGTGTGGGGAAAAATCTGCGATCGGCTCGACGGCGTCGTTCAAAAAAATGTCCGAAGTCGATTTTGTCACGCGCTCTTCGTGTCTCGAGGCTTCGCTCGCACTCGAGGAAATTGCATTTTCGACCCTCTCGTTCGAAACAGTAAACGTCTCGATTTCCGCCGATTTCGACAAATTCGGCAAATCCGCCTCGACAAAATTTGGCGGAACTTCGACATTTTGGACTTTATCGAACTGCGCCGCGCTCGCGCTGCTCGTTTCTTCCTTCGGTAAATCCGACGACGACGACGACGCGCTCGATGCGAAATTTTCGTGACGATTTTCCGAAACGGACGAGAGATCGTCGGATCTAAAGCTACCAGAATTAGCGGTGGAAGAGACAGACGGGGAAGAAGAGAGTGAAGTAGGAAGAGAAGAGTAATGAGAGGAAATCGAGGATTCCGTTCCCAGTCCGTTGTTAATTTCGTGAGCGTTAAGAATTCCCAAAAAATGATCTTTCACCTTCGCCGATGAAACGTCAGAGTCTTCGGTTTTTGTCGCATGCAGACCAACCTCGTCATGCGGTTCGCCGATTTTCGAAAAATCAGGCTTTTCCTCATCGGCGATGAAGTTAGAGTTTCGATGATTATCGACGGTGGTGACCTCGACGTCGGTCGAAGTGTTACTAGCGATGATACTTTGGTGCAACACTCGGGCATGCTGGTTAACCGTGTCTCTACGCTTGCGGCTGTGTAAACTCTCTAAACTCATATCCAGAATCATACCTCCGGCCGATGACTGCTGGCGAGTTCTGCTGCCCGATGACGAGGACGACGTCGTTGACGAGGACGACGTCTTGTTCGCCTCGGTCGTCGACAGCTTCGTATCCGTGTTCTCACCCACCAGGACCGTGCAGGCCTTTGTTCGCTGGTAGGACCAATTCATTATGTTCGAGGCTGCAAACATCAAAATTATTATCAGTGCTTTTCTATACATTTTTATTTTTTATAGTTTAATAAAACAAAATTAACTTTGAGCATTTAAGTACACACTGTCAAAATAAATTGTAAATTTAATGTACTGGAAATTGAAACTTGCTTAAATTTCTTACATTAATCGAACATTAATGCACTTTTATTGTAAAATAAAAATACGAGATATTAAAATTAGAAATCTTTTGCCTGGAATTTGCA